>JBCFYV010011164.1:15021906-15070482 GCA_039000515.1 Timema cristinae | reverse complement strand
TTACTACGCTCTTGTTATCACACGACTATCGATCTGGTTTTATGTAATTCGATTAAAATCAGTAGAATTTGATGTTTTTACACAATTTTTTTAATTGATTACAATTTCACGGTTATAAAATTGACATTGATACAGTTCTTGTTAATTTCCGAACTGACGCTGAGAGTCAGAGATAGTGCTGTTCAAAATTTTGTTTTCTGTGATATTACTACGGTTTTCTGGGACTTTTTTACGACTTTTCTGTATACTGTGTACTGTCACTGTGTGGATTCATTCGCAGAAGTTGCTTATATATGACCTAACCCTTGCTTCTTGGGCCCCTTGTCACCAGTGTTAAAACTAACTACTAGAAGAACTCCTGGCAACCTGATGTTGTGAAGGCTAGCTTCCTATTGGGTAAAAGGAAGCCAGCATGACACATTGTTTTTCTAATACAACGGAGTTGGTCTTTTCAAGAAAGAAAGTTTTAAAACTCAATACATTGAAATTATTTCTGAAAGCGCGTGATTCTCCATGGATGAAGTATTAAAAGGAAACTTTATATACAGTTATTTAAAGAAAAATTACGCTTCATCCATGACTTTTTTAACATATGTGTAGCGTAAATCACAAGAACTGAAAACTAAAAAACCTCTGGAGGACCAGTGTTACGAACACGGACAAATGGACTGTATGGTGGAATGGAAATGGGTAGAGGCAGCTCACCTTCATTTTATATGGTCTGATTGGTGTTTCTTGGAGCAGTCAGTTTGATTAACACGAATAACTGAGATTAGACCGCTTCCAGGTGAAAGTTCATGAAACCTATAGCCATCACTTATGGGTCTATCAAGTCTCAGCGCACTACTCACTAAATCGGCAGAACGAAAACCGCGCCAACGACACTTGGTGAGGAAAACAATAGACCTAGAGGGGTCCAGGTATGTTCTTGTTGCCTCCAAGATTGAGGACAGGTTAAGGAAAGTGGAAGGAGTCAAGAAAATATAAGAAATTACCAAAAAACAGTCTAAACCTCAACAAAAACCAATCAAATCCCAAACAAAACAATAACTAACTAGTTTTGAGGCATAGAGAACCTAGATAAAGGAGCACTATCCAAAGATATAGATAGAGGACTGAATCACGAAGTAGAGGCTAATGGTACTGATCAAACAATAAAACAATGTACAAACATAACGCCCACCAAAAACTAAACTGAGATTTTAAGAACAAACCAACAACAAAGATATGTACAGAATAATATTTACAAAAAAAATGTATCCCTCTTATTGATTATGAATTGGACATAATTTGACAACCGGTCGTTTGAGGGTCCCATACTTGGTGCGGACACTTACGACTCTCGTTATCCCATCCCTTCCAGAGTACACCTCTTCTATTCTTTTGATCAGCCACCTGAGTGGGGGAAAAATGTCTTCCTCTATCAAGACTAACTCTCCCTCTTGTAAGTTGGCCTTGTTTGTAGCCCATTTTTGTCATTGTTGGAGAGTATGGATATATTCCGTTGACCATATTTTCCAAAAGTGCTGATAGGCTTGTAGTATTAACTGCAGTGATTCAACTGTTGGTCGGCAGCTCCTCGGGTGGTCTGGTGAGAGAATGACCCACTATGAAATGTCCTGGTCAAGGTCATTTGGATCCGCAGAAAGAGCACAGAAAGGCCTGGAATTTAGCCCTGCTTCAATTTTAATGAAGAATGGGAATAGCCTTTTAAAGGTGAGTGTCTGATCACCCACCACTCGTTTTAGTTGAGTCTTGGCCGACTTGATAACAGCCTCCCATAGTCCACCAAAATGTGGAGCTGAAGGTGGGATGAAATGCCAAGTTATGCTTTGGAAAAAAGTTTAACTGTTACCACTTTGGTTTCGGTATGGGATTCTAGATGCCTTTGTAGTTCTTAAAATGGCGCTTGGCACCTACAAAGTATGTGCCACAGTCACTATAAATGTCTGAACACATACCATGACGGAAATAAACCGAAGAACTGCATCAAAAAAGACCCTTGTGCTTAGGTCTGATACCACCTCAAGGTGCACTGCCTTCGTTTTCAAGCACACAAACAAACATAAATAAACCTTGAGCATCTTAGAATTCCTCAATTCAGATGATTTTATCTGGAAGGGTCCTCCATAATCCACTCCAACTCGGACAAATGGTCTTGATTGCTGCACACGCATTGCTGGGAGGTCCCCCATGAATGGTTGGAGAGCAGGTGCCTTAAATCGAAAACATCTCATACACTTGAAGATCCGGGTTTTTATAACAGTGCGTGCTGAAATAATCCAATACTGGCTTTGAATGAGTGCTTGGGTTATTCGAAGTCCAGCATGAAAATGAGATATATGGTAGTGATCAACAATGATATCGGTAATGTGACTATTTTCCGGCAACAGAAGAGGGTGTTTTGTGTCATACCACAGTGAGAGTGTTGCAAGCGACCTCCTACCCTCAGTAGTCCCTCCTGTTCGAGAAACGAATCTAGGCCCCTCGCGCGGGGTGAACATTCCCGGCCCTTCTTTATTTCTTCAAATTCTGACTCAAACGCCTGTTGTTGAACTTGTTTGATACATAACATGGGCCGTCTTTAGCTCCTTGGACAGCAATGAGCCTTTACAACGATCATGATTCTTTACGTTGGAGTGCTAAAATCCGATGACTCGTCGCAGCTTTACCCATGATGAGAAGTGTTTGAACAGTCAACCCACCAAGTATTCACTTCTGCTATTATACTGATATCATTTACAATCTTTAACTCAGGTACCTCTCTACCTGGCAAGTCACCTCAGGGAGCTTTGTTCAACTACTAATGGGTTGTTTCAATCAATCTGGTTCTATCCACCAGATGCGGAAATTTGTCAATTCAATCAGCGGATTTGAATTAGTTGGGACATGTCTCCAATGTTGTGCTGGTACTACTGCTTGAATTTGGGCTACTCTGTTGGTAACGAATGTTTTCAAAAGATGTGGTGACGTTTGAAGCCATGCCAAAACGATGGTATAATCTGACCAAGTATACACAGTTGACACCTGTAATCGTTGTTCAAGGTTCTGCTGCACCCACTCCATAAGTGTGGCTAGGAGCTGAGCCCTACAAAGCTCAAGTCTAGAAAGAGATAAACTCTAAACTGGAGCTACTCTTGACTTGGCGATAAGGTTGTTGACTTGAATTTCTCCATTACATTTATTAATTCAAAGATAGACGACTGCTGCATATCCCTTGATAGACGTATCACAAAATACATGAAGTTGACAATTAATAGCATCACTAGTTGATATTAATCTGTTGATCTTGACATTTGTAAGAACATGAAAGTGTGAGCAAAACCTTTGGCACACTTGTCCGAGCTCTGGTGGAAGTGGTTCATCCCAATCAAGTCTTAGGATCCACAAAGTCTGCATGAACGCCTTAGCCCAGAACACCACTGGAGATAGCCACCCTACTAGATCAAATATCTTAGCAATATTTGAGAGAACTGCCCTCTTCGTTACTGTAACCTCAGAGGGATATATATATGATAAGAGAATGAATCTGATGTGGGGTCCCATTCCCAACCTAATATCTTAATTACTTGATCTCCATCTTCCTCAAATATGAGGGGAACTTCACGGTGTTCATTTGGTATCCCCTTTAATACTTCATGGTGGTTGCTAGACCATTTCCTGAGTTGGAAGCCTCCTAGGCTTAGCAATTCAATCAACTAGGTTTGTAAACTGAGCGCAGATTCCACTGAATCAGCACCAGTGACTAAGCTATCAACAAAAATGTCACTGCAAATGACCTGGGAAACATGAGGGTAACAATTTTATTCATCAGAAGCTAGTTGACGCAGGGATTGCATCGCTAAGTAAGGAGCTGAAGATACACCATAAGTCACAGTATTCAATTGATATTCTTGAATCTGTTGATTAGGGGATTCGTGCCACAGTATGACCTGGTAATGTCGGTCATCCGGAATGGCAAGTATTTGTTGATACATCTTGAATATATCAGTGGTAAGCGCAATGGGATGAAATTGATAATTCATAACAATTTCCACAATTTCCCTTTGCAGTTTGGGACCCTTCAATAATGTATCATTCAGTGATTTACCCGATGAAGTTGCTGCAGAAGCGTCAAATACCACTCCCAGTTTGGTTATTGAACTAGATTCCTTGGATACGCAATGATGTGGGATATAGTATTTAATATCCTGGATCATTGGTGGTTCAATGCGCTGCGTGTGACCGAGTTCTTCATATTCCCTTAGAAGTTCTGATACTGTTCCTTCACTTGTGGGTAACGAGCTAAGCGGCGTTCCAGCTGAGTGAGTCTTGCACCCTACATGACAGGAATGAAGGAATGGGGTGCAAGTAAACATAGCATAGTAACAATAAGGCATACATTTTATTGTCAAGGGACATTATACAAAATAGTAGCAGATCACTGTGTATTACAGGAAATTGGTTGTCTACTTAGTAAAGGGCAATGCAGCCAGGCTAAAGTGTAGTACTCTATATTTTCTATAATTGACCATATACACTCGTCCAGCATTCATAGTGCTTGGATTATGTAGTGAGCGCTCTGCCCCATACTCCCTCGGCCAGCAGTCCACATACCTGTATTTCAAGAATAATACAACCACATTAGAAATCCATACGCATGAAGTGCAAAGTAACATCAACAATCAAAACTGGTTAAGGGAGGTGTACATTACACAACGCCTATAAGTCCACGAGATGGTGGCTAAGTATCTCGTCTAAAAGTACCCAACTGAGAAGAGAACTGGGGTAGCCAAGACGGTCAAGCATCAACTTGGTGCACCCAAAATGAGAGACCATATCTATACCCCAGAGCAACAGTTAACTGGGTAACTGGGCCGAGAGGCCAGCCTAATTAGGCCAACAGTTAAATCAGTCACACCCAAGGAAGGCGGGTAGGTGCTCACTTACATAAAGTTCATTACCACATTTATAGTCGCCCACACGCATCAGCGTTATTACAAATAAACTACTAACTATAAATCAATGACGCTCCTATAAACCAGGGCAACTTAATATCCAGTCTAACGGCTACCAAATATACTAACACACAAATATAAAAATAGACGCAGCACCTACTAAAGTCTCGGAAAACACATAGGTCATCTAATCCCGTAACTCTAAGCACTTTTAGTATGCAATGTGAACTCGCTCTCAGTTTAGTAATAACTGAAGCCCCGCTCTGAAAGAGCTGTCTATAGGTTCAGAGTGAGCGTGAGTGACACGAACATTCACACGCACTATTAAATAGATCGTCGAATAGATGATTAGCTAGAAAGTCTAGCTAGTGACTAACCTTCCCCTGGTAGGTCTAGTTACAACACCTGATTATTCCTTCTATATCAGGTCGCAAGCTCTGAAGGTAGGGCAGATGTCCGGCCTTCAGTCCCATGCACTCTAATCGAGTGCAATTCAGCAGGCTCCGCGGCATACAGGCACGATCCAGTGAGTGTGCGAGCAGGGGTGTACCAGGGTGGTACCAGGCGCCGAGTCGACAGAGGGTACCGCTTTGGTACCAAGAATAGACAAACATTGCAGTTGGTAGGAGAGAAGCGTGGATGTGAGTGAGTCAGATCCACACCAAATCAGATGTAGCAGATGGTAAGTAACACAAATCAATGTGGTGAGGGCTAGCTGCCGAGACCCCAAGGTTGCCGTCCACGGGAGTCCATTCTCTTCAACTAGACCAGCTATTACCAGTCGTACTGCTGGTTGACTAGGTCGAGCATGAAACATATACACTGTACTCAGGCAAAATAGTAGTTCTATCCATTAGTGTAGTGTTCTAGCAGTTCACCATATTTCTATGTAGAACTAAGCGAGACGGCTCTGCGCCTGCAGGTAACACCACACGGCGTGTCCAGAGATTGGATGAAGCGGCGAGCTCGTCCCAGCTCGGGAATACACTTGATACTATATTTGTTTTACGGGGCTAGGAGTCGAGCCCGTGCCTGCTTGGGATTAAAACTGCGCCTGCGTGAGCCGTTATAAAAAGAGGAGGGGATAGACGAAACATAAGAATGTCGAATAAAGCGCCTCTTCCATGGGAGAACAATTTAAGATAGTGAACCACTTGAGAATAGATGAAGAATTTGGAGGAAAATAATTGGTGGCTTGAAGATTTTACACTAAGGGTTTACGTAATCAATTACTTGTGCGAGCTAATGATAATTAGCTCGGCACAGTCTCTTGACTGCTTGTTGACGTGACTCTCCCAACTCTGGTTGTGCATCCTTGAAAGGTAGCCGAACAATGTATCTACCCTCATTGTCACGAGTGTGTGTTGGCACATTGTGTGCCTCACATATAGCTTCATCAGGGTCAATGTGGTTAGTCACGGGTAACTCTTCTACCTCCCAAAAGCATCGCAAAACCCTGTCAAGTGATGGTTCAGTAGCAACAAAAAACGGCGAGACACTAGAAGTAATAAGTGGTTGAGGTCCTACTCGCCCAATTATGATCCAGCCAAAGATGCTATGCAATCCCGAGGGACAATTAGGTGAAGTTGAATACCGCCCACCATCAAAGATCTCGTGATATACATCTGCACCTAAAAGAATGTCAATCGGCCCTGGTACATGAAAATGAGGGTCAGCCACCTGAAGATGAGCAAAATCCTGAACCATATTTTTAGAAAGCATGGTTGATGGCATTCCCGATGTGATTTTACTTAGAATGATGGCCTCGGTGACCAACTGAGGTCCATAAACACCACACGGTTTCACCTCACATATCACAATCCTCTTGTTGGTTTGCACAGTTGACTGAGGGATCCCTCTAATAGGAATTTTCAAATTGAGAAGTGGTAGGCACAGCCGGTGAGCACAGTCTTCAGTAATAAATGATTATTGTGACGCACAATCTATCAACACTCTAACCTTCTGATAAGCACCATGCCCATCCTTAACTTGTACTACAGTGGTTCCCAACAAGACTGTAGCAAGGCTCACAGAACTGGTGGTAAGTGAGTTGATGTGTTCACCCCGTGTAACAGTGGCTTCATGGCCTGGTGAATGAGCCTAATGTGTAGCATCCCCTTGCATATACTTACTGTCTCTCTGGGTGTGATCAATGTGAGAGCTGGTAAAACGTGGGTTTGAGCTAGACGATCCTTGACCGCAAGTGTTAGTGGTGCCTTGACTACCTGACCCTATGTGCAACAATGTGTGATTATTTTGATTGCAGTGCAGACACTTGAACCTTGAGGAGCCCTCCCTTACTTGGTGCGACTCCATTAAACAATTAAAACACTAATTATTTGACTTTACCCAATCCCGGCGTTGTATTGGTGTCTTGCTCGTGAACAATGGACACTTATAAATACGGTGGCTAGCTTGACACACAGTGCAGTGACCTTTATTTTAGTAAACATAAAATGATCTTCTCACTCCAACAGGTGACTTAAGTGATCCTTCCATCCTTCTATTGGTTTTTATATGTCTAGTACACGCACTAGTTGACAGTGTTAGACCTTGATTTGCAGATGACAGTGCTTTGCATTAATTTTCAATAAATTCCAAAATTTGATCAAAACTTGGTAATTTGGTAGCCGTGTGTGCAATTTCAAACATCAGTCGTGTCTATCTATCTAACTTGTTCAGTGTAAAGATTAATAAGATAAAATTCCACTCACAAACTGGAAACTTTAACACCCAAGTTCTCCTTGAATGCGTCCACTAACACCCTTAAGTTCTGTGCGACCTTGAGGTTAGACCCGGAAAATGCATTATATTCTATAAATGTGTAATAGCTATTGACCTCACATCTTGGTAACGTTCTGTAAGAGTCGCCCAGGCTAACAGGTAGTTATCCTCTGACACCGGTAAAGATTTTAATAAACTTAGCGGCTCGCCAGATAACGTCGTCAAAAGATATTGAAACCTTTCCACTGGTATTAAAGTTTTGTTTGTATGAATTAGAGAGACGTACACGTCATGAAATGTGTTCCAGTGTTTATACCACTAAATGTAGGCAATTGCAACTTAGATAATTTTGCCGACAATGCCTTTACTGGAGTTCCATTATCGTTTCCCGACGTTGATGAAGGCTTAGTAATCCATGCATAAATCTCCTTAACCTGGTACTAGGTAATGTCAAAGTCTTCAATCAGCTTGTCATGTGCTTCAACATCAAAGTCCCTCTTAGATTTGCCTGCCGCGACTCCTAACTCTACGTGAGTTTCTTCAAAATTTCTCCTTAAATGTTCAAAGTCTGAACAATGTGCCTTAAATAGCTCTACTTTGGTAATGTCATTTTTAACTTGTTCTGACAGCTTGTAAATTCTGTTAACCCAGCCAGTTATCACCTTAAACCTAGCTTCGAGCTGTGCATAAGGCATGATGAAAGCAAATTAACACAAATTGAATGTAACAAATGAGATCCAAACATACAAACGTAAGCAAACAAGACTAGCTACAAACATAAACAAACATGGCCATCGATTACATAGTGACTCTCGAACAATATCGAACTGACGACACTCGATCACTATTAGATACGATGCACAATCGATATGGCAGTGACTGATCGGTAACTCAAACGATATATCGAGGTGATGACGTCACTAATCCAACTGACCCAGCATGGCCGAAATATGACGTGAACACAGGTTACAAGAAATAATCAAACAAAACAAATAAGTTGCTCTATCCACCCTAACACACAGAAACACAAGGAACACTGAAACACGTATCCTTGGCCCGGATGGACCAAAAATTATGTAGCGTAAATCACAAGAACTGCAAAACTAAAAAACCTCTGGAGAACCAGTGTTACGAACACGGACAAATGGACTGTATGGTGGAATGGGAATGGGTAGAGGCAACTCACCTTCACTTTATGTGTTCTGACTGATGGTGTCTTGGCGAAGTCAATTTCATTAACACACGCACACGAATAACTGAGATTAGACCGCTTCCAGGTGAAAGTTCATGAAACCTATAGCCATCACTTATGGGTCTATCAAGTCTCAACGCACGACTCACTGAATCGGTAGAACGAAAAACCGCACCAGCGACACTTGGCGGTAAAACAATAGACATAGAGGGGTCCAGGTATGTTCTTGTTGCCTCCAAGAGTGAGGAAAGGTTAATTAAGGTGAAGGAGTCAAGAAAATATACTAAAAGACCAAAAAAGTCTAAACCTCAACAAATAGTAATCAAATCACAAAACAAACAACCAAACTAATTTCGAGGAATAGAAAACTTAAATAAAGGAGCACTATCCAAAAAGATAGATAGAGGACAGAAAATGAAGTAGAGATTAATGGTACTGATCTAACAATAAACAATGTACAAACAATATGAGAGGGTCCAAAACAGTATCACTACAAAATGTAAATCAAATTTGATCCTATTGAACATAATTACAGAACACAACCAAGTAAAAACCTTAAATTACTCACCATTAATCATAATTACCTACTTACCCCCCTTTATAACCATAATATTAAACCATAAGACTTTAATTTTATGTAAAGAGTATACTTAGTTACTTTTGTACATGTCAGTAGGAACTCGAAAGTTCATTGCTGCACATATAAAAGTACGCCACTTATCACTGTCTTGAGCTAGATCTATCCATTCCACTTCATTACATTCTATCCCTATCTTGAGCTATCTAATCCACCTCATTGTATCTTTATCTTGAGCTAGTAATATCCAGTCCACCTCAATACACTCTATTACTATTTGACTATATTAAAGTAATATTATACTCAAACCCAGGTCTCTCTAAATTCTTTATATAAGGCAAGAGCCCATAACAATATTATATAGTTTTAAAGTGCCTCCACAGTTTGTTATCCATGCATACTTTTTTTGCTTCAACAATATCCATACACATAGTCATACATGCTCTTTTATTCTTAAAACTATTAATGTTTATCTTTTTCACACATTCGTCTGCTCTACAACACTTAGCCACGTCTTGCATGGCCTACTCCCTCCTTTTGATCAACACACTCTACCTTCATACATTTGCTTCGTCACTTGATCCCACTCATCCTCTCAACATACGCAAACCAATGTAAGACGCTTCTTTCACATTGACCTATTATACTCCCTCTCAAATCGCACTCCTTCACCACCATTCGTAACTGACTCTGTCCATACGAGTTTCTCCACATAGGATCAAAAGGTAAATCTTATAAAAATAAAAAAATAATTTTAAGGTTAAAATTGGATAGGTTTTAAAAAGATAAAAAGACTAGAAAGTACAAAAGGGGTAAAAAATAAATAAATTAAAATGTTAATATTCCGGCTCACAGTGCACTAGTTCGTAGACAGGGAATACCACAACCCGCATTACACAACTGTATGAAATGTAGTATTAAGTCTATCTCGCGGCGTTAGTATATCTTAATTGTCTGTGTTTTTTAATAATTAATATAAATTATTTTAAAATTCCTTCTTTGAGGTGCATATATTCATGTATAGGGGCTACTAATTTTTAAATTTTAGATATCTGCGTTTGTTAGATATCCCGCAACGTTCTTTATAGACAGACAAATTCTTCATTGTATTAATATAGAAGAAAAAAGTTATATTACTTTACAAAAAACCATCTGTTTTTAAGAACCACGTTTTACTAATTATTCAGGTTATACGCATAAGTACCAATTACGCTAATGAGCAAGGTATGAGAAAGGTTACATTTAGAGGAAGTGTAACCGCATTTTCATGGGGGAGGACTGATTTATTTTTTTAAATCCACCATCATTACTTTCAACCGTGATTTGAACTGGAACTTCTCTGCTATCAGCAGTCTTGTCTATTTCAAGAGTGACCCCTTAGGCCACGAACACACACAACAATGGTAGCAGAGCAGTCAGGAGTACTTATTATGGTCACACATACACAGAATCTCAGAGTCCATTAAAATCTGTTAAGACTCTGAACAGCCACGGTTTGTCGAAAATAAGGATTTAAAATTTCGTATCATTAACTCATTGCATGGAAAAGGCTGAAGCCACGAAATAATCTAGCAACTAGAAGTGTATGGAGAATTTCATTATTTATAAACTTCGAAAATATCCAATTAATCTTTTTTAATACATGAGAATATCAATAAATACTTTTGATGTTTTATTATCTTTATTCTTCTGCTAAAGAGGAATTATGCTGTTAACTTCAGAAATCAGTGTTTCAACATACATTTCACCCGCCTCAGTGGCGTAGTTAGATAACGCTCAGTCGTGTTGAGCTCGACTGCCTCGGACGGAGAGTCGATGTTCGAATCTCGGTCGGGTGAACTGAGGGTGGTTTTTCCTAAATAGTTTTTCACTATACCTCCACGCAAATGTGGGTTCACTTCCTTTAAATTCAACCTTCCCAATTCCTAATCCATTAGAGTAATTAATACTTAAGCGTGTAACCCAAACGGGTAGTAAGACGTGGTGCTAAATAAAATAAAATAAAATACATCTCGTTAAAATCACTTTACTACATTACATATAGCTCGCAGAAATTATAATACAATCCACCTGAACCAGTCTCAAATCACAGAGTGTTATTACTATTATTATTATTATTATTATTATTATTATTATTATTATTATTATTATTATTATTAGCACCACGTCTTACTACCCATTCGGGTTATACGCACTTACACTAATGTGTAATGGTAGGGTGATTGTGAGATGAAATAGAGGACCTACAGTTTAACGTGGAATCCGAACCACGGTGGAGGCCTGGCATTCCCCACATTCACAAGATGTATTGTCAGAGGTGAAGGAAGGGTTTGGCAATCAGATAAATCTGTGCCGGGACCGAGGATTGAACCCCAGCCGCCAGCACAGATGTCTGACACCTTACCCCTAGACCGCCAGGTCACCAATCACAGAGTGAATTGTCCGCTCAGCTACATGCACCTACCTCCTCTCTACACCGCTCTCTGTATGTTTGAATTGTAAGCCCTGCTCTCCGCTACCAGTGTTGTGTGTGTCCGTGGCCTTAGAGTCTAAGGCTCGGATCTTGCAGCCATCGAGGTAGATAACAAGGAAATTATACGTACATTGTATTGATCCTCATTTTTATATTTCATATTTTTCCAAATTTAAATATTTATTTTTATTTTCGGTATATTTTTTTAGGGATGTCAAACTCGATACCTCGATACACTCGATTCTTAATGGCATCTAAAATATCTAGAATCGATCTTAATATTATAATTCTTGATACTTTAATTCTTAGCTCTCAATTAAAGTACCGGAAACTAAACACAATGGCAGAAATTCAGAATGAGTAATTGATTAGTTATATATATATATTTTTTATTTGCTATTATTTGCTATACATTTTGGTTCAGTGTATTTTTAACGGTCCTGGCAACCCATTATGTGCTACGGGGTGGGTTTTTTTATGTATATTTTTCCACCCCTAAGCTACAGAAAGCATCTTTCAGCCCACCAGGGCACCATTGCATATCTATGTGAAGTTGGTTATATGTTCTATGTCGTGTGTGTTTTTGAGAGCCCTTCGGGGCTGGTATCAACTGTTTGTCTCTTTATGGTTCTCGTGTTTTTATTCATGTTTATATATATATATATGTTTATGTAATATTCAATAAAACCCTTATAAACAAACAAACAAACATTTTGGTTCAATTACTTGGTAATTGTTTATTAAACATTTTTAAAATTATTTGTAAATGTTTGACTCAGTGAGGCTTTATTTGTAGGTACAAATACATGTTTACAGTTGCAAGCCCTAATTAATATACTAATTATGTATGATATTATTTAATACTTGGTAAAATTAATCTCTTTCTTTGTTAAAATTAAAAATGAATTGTTTTATTATTATTTAATTTTTTTTAGGTTTTATGCTATTCTATGAAGTTGAATAAGAATGCTTTTATATGAGATTTGTAATCTTTCAAAAATAATGACATAAGTAATGTTAAAGAATCAAAAAATAGAGGTTGAACTTAGAAATCGGAATCGTGACATCTCTAAACTTTTATTTATCTACTCAGCCATTTTCTTATATTTAATTTAAATACTTTATATATTTATATTTGGCAACCACCCCACACTAGCGCTGAGTTTATTTCATGGTACTATCTTTTTCTGTAGTCAGCTTCCAAAATTGTCCACAAGCATGTAATTCTCCTTTATTCAAGACGGGGAAATCCTGATAAAGAAGTTAGGCGTCGCTCTGTGCTGTAAACACAACCGGTGAGGACGTAATTTGACGATATCTCAAAATATTTTAGTAATACTTGTATAAAAACGTCATCAATTTTTACTAAAAGAATAATAAAATGTTCTCAAATGTAAATCTAAATTTAGAAATGTGAATCTAAAAGTGTTTTTCATGAAATTTTTATTTACATCAATTACCTGTAGAGCATGGCGTTGATCTATACTTATAAAATAACAGGTCCTGATTGACTGACTGACTGACTGATTCATCATCGCCGAGCGCAAACTATCAAGGCTACAAGCATTAAATTCGGACTGTATATTCATTTTGTTATGTAGGCACCCACTAAGAAAGGATTTTAGAAAATTCCACCCAAAGGGGTCAAAATAGGGGATGATAATATGTATGAAAGTCCGTCATTTTGAAAGTTACATAAACAAAATTTTGTATTTCGGTTATTGACGTAAAACAAATAAATACATGTTTCAGGAATTTTGGAAATTTTATTTAATAAGGGATGAAAAAGGGGGTGAAAGTTTGTATCGGACTGACTGACTGATTCATCATCGCCGAGCGCAAACTATCAAGGCTACAAGCATTAAATTCGGACTGTATATTCAATTTGTTATGTAGGCACCCACTAAGAAAGGATTTTAGAAAATTCCACCCCAAAGGGGTCAAAAAAGGGATGATAATATGTATGAAAGTCCGTCATTTTGAAAGTTACATAAACAAAATTTTGTATTTCGGTTATTGACGTAAAACAAATAAATACGTGTTTCAGGAATTTTGGAAATGTTATTTAATAAGGGATGAAAAGGGGGGTGAAAGTTTGTATCGGACTTGCATTATTTTTGATCTGAGGTCAAGTTATGGTCATCAACGTAACGTAATATTTTAAATTAATCTGTAAATACATATGTATATTTTCGTATTTGTATATAATCAACTTCCACGCGAGCAAAGCCGCGGGCAACAGCTATCTAGTATGTAATATTACAATAGTTTATGATTATTAAAGAATCATATAATTGCTGCCAAATCGTTAGGCAATAACGACAAAAGAGAGGGCATGATAATTGTAGCCCATTGTGGGGTACGATATTTGAGCTCATCGTGGGGCGTGTACTACGATTTTGAGCCATCGCGGGCGTGTACTACGATTTTGAGCCCATCGAGGGCGTGTACTACGATTTTTGAGCCCATCGTGGAGCGTGTACTACGATCATTTAAACCTATCGTATGGCACACACATGCCATAATAATTTCTTTTGAATATTAAGTCAAACATTTATAATTCCTAAGCTACCTCAATAAAGTGTATAACCTACGTGAACATGTGTACTAAACATCTGATTTGATGACAAGGAGTAGGTCATGGATTTAATATCTAACTGTTATAGTGAGGGTTGTACATATTCTTTAATCTATAACTTCTTCACCCTTATAACATTAGTGTAGTCAAATGTGAATATCTCAATTGTGTGCTAAGAGACGGCGTGAACATAGTAACGTTTATTTAATTGTGTTCGAATATAGCTCATTTTGTAAATACTTCACTGACTTCAATTTACCCCAAAATCAGGAAGGCCAGGAAATAAAATAAATAAAAACAGTTTTAAGGTCATATATACGTTTTTAAATATTCAGTACATATCAAAATTAAACAAACAAATCAGCAATACCTTAATAAAACTGTATTAGATATAAAGTATATAAATTATGCTATATACATTAGATATCAATTATATCTTATATAAATTGTATATATTATATATAATATATTTACTTATATACGCAATGGCATTAGAAACTTTCATTTGTGCACTTACAAGCGTACACCTTATATAATATATAAATAATAATCAATATGTTATCAATAATAGCCACGGGGCCGTTTTATAAAACTATATTAAGACGATTAAATGGATTTGGCAATTCGTATATTTTATAAAACAAAATTCGCAAATAGTAATACAAGAATATAATAATTAAGTAGGATAGTTATAGTGGTTTGTGAATATATCGTCAAATGTAGCTAAACAAATGGCTTTTTATTAACTTACCGATGATTTTATATCACTAAGTTAATATTTCTTAGTTACCTATATTATGAATTGCAAACTTTTTCAGATAAATTATTGAGTAGCAAAGTTTATTAGTCTACCAATTAATATATATGTATATATATATTTATTTTTTTCATTTATAACTAGTACATTATATTCTACATAATACATCTTCTTGATATACATTGATAATTGTTTTCTCTTTATATTAACTGTTTCATTGATGGAATTTCTTACTTTGCATCTTTGTTTCTTTGTTTGCTTTAGTTACGTGTCTGAGTTTATTCGTCTTATTTTGATGTTCCTTTCTTTCTTCAAGCAATTGTTTCTTTTTCGTACAAAGTGATATTCTATTAGAGGTGTTTGGTAGTTTCTTTTTTAATTGGCTTTTATCTTCATGAGACAAAGATACCTTTTCAGTACTAATGTGTTCCTTGGGATCTCTTTCAATTGTCTCCGAAGTTTGATCATATCTCAGTGACTGACCATGTATGGATCTTGCAAATGAAGAGGCTGTGTCTACACCAACTTGAAATACAACTGTTGATTTAGTGATTTTGACTGACGCCTTAGATATCACTGTACTTGCCAACTGTGAGGTCTTACGGTTCCCTGAAGGACGAAAGGAGACGTCAAGTTTTTTATTTTGGGGTTCTTGAAGAATAGCATCTTGAAATTGGTTGATATATTCGAGATCTTGTGGGGATGTTGCATAGCATCTCGCAGAATCTAGGTATATGAGGGCTTTACTATTCTCGTCGTGGCTTAGTTCCACTTCTGCCATCAGGGTGCGGGCATGCATGGCTAACTTAGCATCATCTGACATCTTGGAGGAAGCCAAACATTTGCTGCCATACACTCGAGCTTTCGTGATCTAAAGCATAATGTCAGAAATATCATGTCCTATGCCGGGATAGCGATTAATTTAACATTCAAATAACGCAATAACACGTCAAGATGAATTAATTTAAAAGTTATTGTTAGTTTTTTAAATTGAATAGATCACTTAATGCTTAGTAATAGTACATTTAATTTAACGTTGAGAGGTTCAATGGTGACCTCTCACGTTAAGTTATGTTACGTTACGTTACGTTATGATATGTTATGTTATGTTATGTTATGTTATGTATGTTATGTTATGTTATGTTATGGAAGAGTGCTACGTGTTCCTAGCAACCAATCTTGTTGCGAGAAACATAAACACGGTTTTTAGTGAACAATAATCTCTCGCTTGTAATGTGTAAACATTTATTTTGTATAATTTTTACATCGTGAAAGCAAATATGCATTTACTAGTCTTATGCTTTATATTGTAGCGTCAGTAGGCTTTCATTGTTAAGTACTTGAGGCGCAATCAACATTAACAGCTTGAGTTCCATTTTTTAGAACGGTTGGTTTTCTAAAAGTACAAGTTTAATGGCTGTGGTTAGATAAAGTTTTTATATTACGTTACGTGAATCCAAATTACAAATTATATTTCTCTACGTTGTTGTAGACAAATGTATGAAAAAGAGATACATTAAGAGTTTCAAGAATAAAAGAGAATTTATGAATCGGTGTGTGTATGTTGTTGAAACAAAGGAAGTATTCAAATAATGAGAAGTAGGGATAAAGTTATTGAGGATGAATTAAGTACGGAGTTGTTTTTTTAGCTACATGGACTGTTTCTCGCCTACCCTTAAGAAAACGACGTAAGTACGTATGTAATATATATATATATATATTATAATATACTAGAAGGAACCTTTTACTAGTAAATGTATATATATATATATATATATATATATATATAATATATATATATATATATATTTGTAAATAGTTCCCTCTTGCTTACTGTCCCATGCAATAGGTTATGTGATCAATGGCTAAAAATGTGTTATTTAAAATATAAAAGTTCTCACTTATTTGAACATGTGAGCTACTGAATTTTATGGGCGCTATAAATTTTTTTGGTTGCTCCAGAATATTGTAAATAATTTAATAAATTGTATACTGTTGTTTTAATAATTAACAAAATAAGGTTTGTGAAATACCCTATTTCCTTGACTAAATCTGTGTTAGCTCTCTCGTGTGATGCAAACAAGTCACACAGTTACCTCTTAATGGCATCCTATCTCCTAATGAATAATTAAATAATCCATTTCTAACTCACCATGCCAAGTTTAAGGTAGCAGCGTCCTAACTCATGGAAAAGCCAAGACTTGCTGTTAATATCTGATATCAAAGGTAACATTTCCTCCCAGTCACTTATAGCGTTTTTGTTCATTTTAAATGCCGCGTGAGTCCTGCCAATAGCAGACAGTGCTTTCACTTTCTGTGCATTGCTGTGAGATGCCTCAGCAGCCTCCCGGAGTCTCTCAATGAGTGACATTGCCTCATGATACCTAAAACAGAATGTTTAACCAAATAAGATTAATATGTGTTAATTAGCTAATTGACCATAGTTTTGCAATAGGAAGCTTACATATTTTAATTTAACGAAGCTACATATTTGTTTCTTTTTGAGAGGTAGACTGAAATGATGAATACAGTCTTGGTACTCTATAATAAGTTCCAGAGGATGGTTAGTAAATAAACCATCGATGTGTGTTCATGCATTACGACTAAGATTATAACATCAGTCTCAACAAGAAATAAAATCAATAATTATACTAAATACATTTCAAAACTAAATTGAAGCCTTGTAATATTAAAATAATTTAAAGCTAATTTGAATGCTCACAATATAAATTAATGCCTTCAGAGTCAAAATGAATGTCAATAACTGCGGCTTTTAATAGCTTTGGCTCTTAGTAGGAGAACCACCCACTCTTTAGGATATTACAAGTAGCCCCGTACCAATAACATGTTAGCCCGCCCCCCTCCCGCCCCCTCCCCCCCCACAACTAAGCACAAACTCAATTTGACCACTCTTTGGGACTAGATTCTTCCCGAGATTAATAGCAGGGCCTCTTGAATAGAGGATGAAGGGTGAAAATCTTAGAGGCGATGTCAAAACTTGAATAAATTTAATTCGTTAAAAATAAATTTTTAAGTGTGTATCAATAAGAGAAGTGAAGAAAAATTATATTTCCTTTGTGTTAGAAGAATTAGTGTCAGTTTTATCGCCATAGGAAATATTTTTAACATATTAACATTTGCTATTTATTTTTTAAATGTTTTACTAAAAGTGTGAGTAGACATAGACCCAAGACTATAGTCGTGGGACTGTTGTCCCCTGAAAAACTGCTGTGAGCCAACTTTCTGGCAGGCTGTTTGAAATACTGTTACTCACCTAGGAGACTGACAAGTAGTTAGCTGCTAGCTAACAGTTATGTACAAGGATATAAGTTATTGGGCAACGCCCGTTCGACTCAACCCAGCTTGAAGCATGGTTTTCTATAGTTGTAAAGAATTTTAGAGCGATCTTTGTCTAAGATAGTCATTTATTACAAGTTTTGGTGGTTTCTTGAGGTGTCAGCCAAGAAATGTATCTCACATAACCCACAAGATAAAGCCATGATGATTGACCTTGTACAATGTACATAGATATAAAAACATAATTGAGAACCTAAAAAACAGCAGATGCATTATCAAATTTTCAAAATAAAAATAAGCTAGGAGGAAAATAGTAAAAAGACTTAACTACAATACTTCCAGGCATGTTGAAACTTGGATAAATGTTAAATGTTCATTTAAATGCATATGTTATCAAACATTAGTATTTTTGGTCAGGGAAAGTTTTAACAAATCAAGATTGGGTATTGTCTCGGTCGTAAACACTCGTTAACTTCCTGAGATTCTACGACCGGAAAAACATTTTGGTCGTAAAGAGTCAGGGCACTCAAGAAAATACGGCTAGTTGTGTGAAACACCCCAATATATAAAATATGTGTAAGCAAAATACAATTTCATTCTATTGATATTAGCGGGAGGAAAAACTTGGTTGTTGTTTTTTGCTATTTTTAATATTCTATTTGTTTGCAACCAAGATGATTATTTCTAAATTGTGGTAATTGAGGTATGTACTTAATAAATGTTGTTATTATTATTATTATTATTATTATTATTATTATTATTAATATTATTATTAGCACCGCGTCTTTCTACCCGTTCGGGCTATCTGCACTTACGCTAATGTGTAATGGTAGGGTGATTGTGATATGAAATGGAGGACCTACAGTTTAACATGGAATCCGAACCATGGTGGAGGCCTGGCATTCCTCACATTCACAAGTTGTATAAATGTTATTACACAAACTAAAGTTACTCTAGGATAGATATTAATATTATTATTGTGCATCTGGGCTACAATAATCGTGACCCAATAGTGGGAAGATTAGCCAGTACTAATGGGCCGCTGTCCAAGGGACGCCCGAAAGTACTAATCGTACATCCATGTCACGATGAGCTGAGGTGAGGATGATAGTGAGTATGAGGGTGATAATGAGTATGAGGATAGGGAACCAGTGAAAACAATCAAACCTAACCTAAGCCTAATTAACCAAACCCTGATGATCGTTAAAGTAGTTCCCCTTCAGGAAATTTCCCAAGGTACCAGCCGGGAATTAAACCTGGGACCCTTAAGCTCGTTGCCAGTTGCACTGACCACTACTCATCGGGGCTGATTTGTACCTTAGAAGATAGTGTTTTTTTCTTCAGAGTCTGAGATTAAAAAATGGCTCCTCGGACACTTTTAAAAATTTTGAATAGCAAACACTTGTCAATTATTGTATTAATCTAGTTTTAATTTTTATTCCTCCTCAATATTTTTTAAATAAACATAAAAATGCTTCATTATTCCAATGGCGTCTGGATACAGATGTGTATATATATATATATATATATATATATATATATATACTATGTAAATATAGGGGGTATACAGGTTGGCAGGGAAAAACAATTATTCTTGTTAACCCGCTTTGGTGGTCGCGTGGTCTAACGCACTACTCTCGTAGTGTGCTAGACTGCTGATGACGGGGAGATAGAGGTTCGAATCTCAGTCTGGTGTACAAAGGGTGGTTTCCCAAAATGATTTTCTACCCACGTTCATGCAAGTAAAGTACACTTTCTATAACTGTAACCTTTCTCAACCCTTAAACAGTTAGCGTAGTTAGTACATAAACGTACAACCATGAAGGATATAGTACGTTGTTGTAGTAAATATATATTTGTTTGAATCATTTCTAGCAGATCGGCTAATTATCGCTACATTCCTCTATTATGGCTAACATAGCCCTATTATACGCGAAAATAACTTAAGAAATGGATTCTACAAATTAGATTTGTTCTTGAGATATCAATTCAAAATTATGTTGTCTATCTCATGTCTTACAAAGAGATAATGTCAGTTGCTAGAGAAATTACAAAGTGTCACCAAAGAGAGAAAGCTGTAGAAAATAAACAAAAAACAATGAAGAATGGAAGAAGGTTAAAAATCAAAACAAATGTTATAGAGAGGAATCGCAAGGCAATAGAAGTGATAAACAAGATAAAGTGTTTAGAAACTCGAATAACGAATGTGCTCAAATATTTTAGGAATTTTATAAAAGTTTTCGATTAAACGAGAAGATTTTCAAATCAGTTTAGGAATTGTTTGATCATAGAAAACAAAATCTATTCATCCGTGGTCTTATTCAAAGTACTGTCAGAGTCGTTGAACTTCATATAAAATAAAACCTACTTAAATATTCCCCTCATTTTTCATGTTTGCAGTACAAAATAGCATGGCTTTCCGTGGCGTCAGTATAGTTGACTAACCCTGAAAACTTTTTTTATTTACCAAATAATAGTTTCCAAAAACTCATACCAGTTAAGTACTATTAGTTCGTTCCCAACATTCAAAAATAATTATGTTTTGTTATTATAATTACTAGAGTCTTAGAACTTCTCTTTGGATTTCAAGTTGGAATATCTCCTCTAACTCATTTTTGGATATAAATTTGATATTTTTACTTGGTGATCAAGTTATACAGAAAACAAATCTATACTTTATTCATTAGAGCATTAAATACATAGAGCATAACTCTTGATCTAAGGTGTCACTATCGTGTTGGACTAGACTGCCGATGACAGGAATAGAGAGGTTCGAGGATCAGTCGGGTGAACTGAGGGTGTTTTTTTTTTTTTACAAAATTGTTTTTTCACGCAAATGTGGGTACGCGTCTTCTAAAACTCAACCTTCCTCATCTCTAGCTCACTAGTGTAATTAGTACATAAGCGTATAACCTAAACGGGTAGTAAGATGGGGTGCTAAATAAAACCATAAACAAACTTGGTGCGAAAACCGAAATGGCGCCTGCCGGAGAAAGACCTAACCATAGTTTGTCACATTTTGAATGACAGCTTTATCTTCAGTTAAACTTTTTATGAACGCAATAATATTTCAATGAACCTGAATGTTCCAATTTATTTCCTTCGTCGAATTGAAGACGCTGTCATATTATCTCGGTAGGAAGGTGTGAGAAAAGTGTTTAGTTCATCCATTTGACGTGTGGCTGTGAACACAAGCGAACAGATCTAACGATCTATACACGCACGATGGAGTTGTTAGTTCAGCATGCGGGTGTTTTTAGTGGGACGTAGATAGTCGATTGCATTTCAAAGTGCATATTGATACGTTTAAAACGTATTCATACTACGACAGGGGGTGCCTGGTCTAATTGTCAAGAACATTTAGCTTGGGTTGTCAGTGACGGAATATTTGAGGTTACAATCCCGGCCGAAAGTAATGGATGTGTTTTTGGACTGAATGGTTTTTTCCTCTCCCTACATGGAAATGTAGGTACATTTCCTCTAAATATAACCTTTCTAACCCCTAACATAACTATCGTAATTAATACATAAGCGTTTCATCCAAACGAGTGGTAAGAAACGGTACTAAAATAGACACACATACACAAAGAAAATATTATTACTGTTAAAACTATAAGGTATTATTAATATCAAACAAATAATTAGAATGAAATCTATTTACTTTCATTGATTCTTTAGAATCTGGGACTATTTTCTCATGTAGTATATAGTTCATTCTATATATATTAAACTACTTGTTTTATGCACATTTTAAAATTATACAGGCAAACTCAGTGATCTTGGGGTAAAATTCTCGCCTAAGGACCCGATGTTCGTGGGTTCAAACCCAGCAAAGGTTGACGGATTTGTCTTGAGTGATAAAAATCCTTTGCACAACTTCTTTTGGTGTGGAAGTAAATCCTCCAGTTTCATGTCGATTGTAACATGTAAAAGAACCCTGGAAAGTATGTTAAAATACCATTCCCCGGAATATTGGTAGGTTATTTCGCTCTCGCTCATAGAAATTCTCATATGCTGATATAATTAGTCGGCTTGGAAAGTGCACGTTAAATATCTAAAAAGAATTATTTAGAAATCGCATTGTAGTCACTTTTTCCCCTAATATTGTATTTCTTGTTTTGTCTAGTTTTGAGTCTTAAAACCTGTAATAATAATAATAATAATAATAATAATAATAATAATATTTTAGCACCGCAGCTTACTACCCGTTCGGGTTATACGCTTTAAGTACTAATTACGCTAATGGATTAGGAATTAGGAAAGTTTAATAAGAGGAAGTGAACCCTCCTTTGCGTGTAAGGAGAGTGGAAAACCATTTAGAAAAAACCACCCCCAGTTCACCCGACCGAGATTCGAACCTCGATCTCCCCGTCCTCAGCAGTCGAGCTCAACACGACAAGCGCGTTAGCCAACTACGCCACCGAGGCGGGTAAAACCTGTAATCTATACGGATTTTGTTTTTTTTCCTCCCTCTACGCAAATTAGGGTAAAGTTTCTTTAAATTCAAATCCTTACTCCTCATTACCCTATTTGTGCATACATTCGAGTATGTTGAACGGATAGTAAGATGGGTATGTTCTGGAGATTATTTTGACCGATACCCCTTGGAATAGAGAATAATGAACACAGCACTCAGACTGCCAAAATAAATATTTTCACAGCATTGTAGATTTATATATTTTAAATTTGTTACTGACTAGCCTCCATGAAATGAGTCATAAAAGTAAGGAATATTACAACATTTTCTTTTCTCCAAGTTATTTAATAATATTTTTGTAATCTGCGATTATATACAGTAGAAATAATTCAAAGTCCAAGGGATATCTAAAGAAATTTGAAATATTCTAAATTTGAACTAGCCATTTTCATGAATATATAGGCAAAGTGTGAGACATAAAAGGACACACATTTTATATATGATATATAAAACACACGTACCCAATGAATACATACATACAAATATAAGAACAATTCAAACACATAATGTAGAAACTTGGATAAACTAGCATACAAAAATGGCAGACTTCATCAGAATGGAAGAAAGCCGAGCAAACACATCCCATGTATTAGGTAACCCGCTCACCATCTGTGCATAGTTCCCCGCTTTCTCGTTTATTATATGTCATTAGGCTAGGTCCAACTTTATTTGACTTTCTCAGCATATGGGGTCGTTTAGTAATTATTGTTAAGTTAAGTTTTAAATGAGTAAAATATCGAAAAATGTAACAATGAGTAGGCTTCGAACTATCCAAATACTACCTTCTAAAATTCTAACTATATCTTATTTTTACTCTCACTACCTTACATGTAGTAGAGAAAGTATTGTAATAGTCAAAAATTATAACTCAAGATTTGATGAATATGGACGTTTCATGGCCCCCCGCCCGAATCCGAAAAAGTGTTTTTTTTTTTTTGTTTTTGCAATGCTGTTCTCTCTCCTTCGTCTGTACCTTGGAATAGAGCCTAAACAATTTTACCAATCGGGGTAAGACTTGGTATCTAGGGTTTTCATAGCGTTTCCCCGAGGCGTTTTTGCAATTGGATATATAACCCTAAAATTAAGGGTAGTTTACTTTAGGGCAAAAAGAGAACAAATCGATTTTTATCAAAATCGGTTCCAATGATTTTGATTAAATTTCATTTAAAAGCATTGATCAATATTACAAACAAAATCGCTACTCTAAATTTTTCGTAAAAATGACTTTAGGGGATTCGCACCGATGCCTAAATTCTATTTTCCTTATCATATCTTCGTAACTCTTTGAGATATGAAATTAATTATCATTGCAAATATTGTAAGCCGCTTGTTTAAATATAAGGAAGCGTGGCGGGAAGCTCAGTCAAGAAGTTTACTTGAGAATAACAATATTTGTTTTTATTAAGAACGACCAAAATTTAAGATATATAATGAGAACATAAATACAATGGAACCGCGTGATGCGCTTATCATCCCAGATATTGAAATAACTCCATTTAGAGAAAGGATGTTATTAACTTTACAATACATATACACTTGACAAATATATTTAATAATCAATCTGATTGTCAGTACAACAAGCTCGTTCGACATAGGAGCGTGATGAATACAATCATAAATCCCAAGGTACAAATATAAGCGTCAGCATGGAAGTCTATGGTTCTAACTTTGTATATCCCGCGCATTTAGAGTGAAAAGTAATCAACATAATTATACATCATGGTAAATATATATATATGGTAAATAAATATATATATATATATCCTTCGCATAGAAGCTCAAGTTTAAGGTCCATTTAACTAGTGCATTAAGTGTGAAATGCAAAAACTTCATTATAACTCTTAACAAACATATTAACATTAGAACTACGAGTATTAACTTGAAGTTAAATATGTATGCGCCTTAAAGAAAATGAAATAAACATAGTGTTGACCAGCAAAAATAAAAAAAGGACCTATCTTTGGACCAAGTCCGAAGACTAAGATATAAGTGCCCTGTGCACAACATTAGGAAAGTTAACTAAATAATCCCACAAACAATACAATAAGTTAATGATACCAAAGAAGAGATGGGTGGTAAACCCGAGACTCAATGTTTGCCATAGAGTGGCCTGAATATATATGTATCAAATAAATATTATCGTAAAGAATTATAGAATTTAATCTCACATAACGAGTCAGAAAGTCGACCGCATTTGCAATGAACCGCGTAAAAAAGCAAAACATTACAAAGTTAATGTTTATAAGAATTTAAATACAAAACAATAATTTTGACAAGATAAGATATTACTTTAATTTTAACGCAATAATTCTCAAATTCCATAGAGTAAGTAAATATTAGTTATTCTCTCAAAAAATGTATGTTCTTTTTCCTTTAACCTCTCAGGGGAAATGTTTGTACAGCAATGATCTATCTCAATCAATTTAGACTCAATAGTCAATATATATGCTTTTTATTGGTCTTTATTTTTAAATGAGGAGTTTAATAGCAATGCGATGACCTGAAGATGTGCAATTTCTAATAAAGTCGCGAAAATTCTAAAAGTAAGTGAAATTTTAATACGAAGTTCTGACCCTTGTGAACCCAATATCGATATTTTGTATTGGTCCAAATATACTAGTGTGGACTTTAATTCTATAAAAATAAAATAAAAAAATTCAAAAAACTTATTTTAGAATTATTTTTACGTAAATATAGCGCAATTGTATATTATTTCGTGTCACATATATGACAAGTTAGAATAAATATCTCCAGTTTTAAACCATAGAGCGAGAAAGTCCGTGCGGAGTTCCGTACCATTTATTTACCACTAATTTAAATATAAATTTCTTGGAGAATTATATTGGATTCAAATTATCAAGTTTTTCTAATTAACTAATGTAGAATTAAAATGTACTAAAATAAATTTTAAATTGTATCTTGTACTGCACATTACACAAATATATATTAAAAAATTACTTAAGTACTATAAGTGACATGTCATTACGAGGTATACAATTTGTCGGTAATTTATATCAATATTGGGGAAGTGGCAGACAGTTGATGTTTGTTTTCTTTCTGTCTGTGTGTGGGGGGGAGGGGGAGGAGGAAGAGGGGGAGGTCACTAAGTTCACTACACCACGTCATCAACCCAACCGACAGGAAAGAGAAAGAAAGAAGCTTCAAGTACATCCTTCACAGTTTGAATTTGTCAGTTTCACATTGGGGCAAATTCAAACATGATGAAGAAGGGTGGGAATGAAATGATCTTTAAGATGATGTCCAATAATAGTGAAACAGCAGGTCTATTGTCCAACTGAGGTGATAAGAGGGGTTGTCCGAATAGAACGGCCACTCTTGTTTCAAATTAAGACACTCTACTCTCAAATATATTCTCTCTGTTAGGATTAGGCTCAAGCTCTCATTCATTTATGTGTAATGTACTATGTGTGTGATTTTGTAAATGGGTGAAACCAAACAACCGTCTACCGTATATTAAAAGGGTGATCTGGTGGTCTAGGGGTAAGGTGTTGGACTTCTGTGTTGGGGGTCCGGGGTTCAATCCTCGGTCCCGGCACAGATTTATCTGATTTCCAAAAACCTTCCTTCCACCTCTTACAAGACGTGTATTAATCACAACTTGTGAATGTGGGGAATGCCAGGCCTCCACCGTGGTTCGGATTCCACGTTAAACTGTAGGTCCTCCATTTCATCTCACAATCACCCTACCATTACACATTAGCGTAAGTGCGTATAACCCGAATGGGTAGTAAGACGCGGTGCTAATAATAATAATAATAATAATAATAATAATAATAATAACAGTATATTAAATATGAATTTAAAAACAAATACAATGTAAATTTGTTGAATTAATGTATATCCTAAGTGATCATTCTTTAAAGGGCCAGTTATGATATGAGAGAAAATATTAGCGTGGCAAAGTTTTGTGCCTCGTGACCTAGAATGTCATCATGCTACATAATAAAATACTAAATAAAAGAATTACGGTAAAATAACTGACATTTAACAAAGATTAAATAAAGGTGCTATTAGAGTGGAATAGCTATAGACAGAGCTACGAGGGCAGCAACCCCTGACGGAGCTGCGAGGGAAGAAATGACTCTTAAGATGTTGGCAGCAACGATTGAACATTTCCTGGACAATGCACAGTACTGAATTAATAATTGAAGTATTTCAATACTGGGGCTGGGTGGGTTATTTTTGGAATTATTAGTTTTATTATTTTCAGAATACAGATACCTTGTAAAAGTAGGTGGATACCATATTTAGGGTACGAGGGGAAAAGGGGGAAAGTCCTATTTTAGCTCATGTTGAGTTAGTTCTGCCATTTGTTAGACAATCATGAGACCCTTCTAATTTAGATTATGGTTAAAAGTGTTTCTGTCATATTTAAATGAGCTAGTGCTTCATCTATTAGACAATCATGAGACATTTCTAATTTAGATTTTGGTTCAAAGAGTACTGTCATATTAAATAGAGTTAGTGCTGCTATCTATTAAACAATCATGAGACCTTTCTATTTAGATTTTGGTTCAAAGAGGTCTCTATCATATTTAAATAGTTAGTGCTGCCATCTATTTTACAATAATGAGACCTTTCTAATTTAGATTTTGGTTAAAAGAGGTATCTTGAAAAATTTAATTTAATTTAAAAAATCTCTTTGATAGGATCATATGGGGATTGCGATATAAAAGTTGTTTTCCTAGAAAATGTGTGCCATGTGGCCTTCCCCCCCCCCCTCCCCCTCGTACCCCTCATATATTTTGTGATTAAGTTTGGTGTCGATACAACATGTCCTATTTATTGTTTTAATCATGAGGAGAGAATAGAGATAGACAATTTACAACAGACACGATGGTCAAAACTTGAAACCAACAAGATGACTTCTGACTATCAATCCACTTATTACGACTAGAAACTGGTGGTAATTACTGAAGTAAAGGAGTATTTCCCTATGACGTAATACAGCCCGAGGAGATCAGCTGAGTTTGGCGTCGAGACGCCCACTGTTGTCTTGTATGCAATGGGAAGAAGTGTGACGATCACTGACGGTCTATCAAGGTGTTGACGGATGTGACATGTTGTCAACCCAGTCCGTACTTGACAGGGCGTTAATGGATATGTAAAATAACCATCAGAAACGTATGGAACAACAAAAGACTTGTGAAGGAAAATATATTTACACAAACTGAGGAAATTAGTATACATACATGATGAAACAAATTTAAGATTCAAGACTATTTAGTAAAGATTTGGTCTTAAATAGAACAGCTCTGCTATGACTGACAGAAGGAGAAGGTACAATATTTGAAGATTAATTGTGGATATTTTAAGGAAGTACTGGACCGACAAAGACTTAAATCATGTGAGCTAGTGGACAAACAAGACGCCATAATAAATACACAAAAACAATCAAACCAATATCTAATGACCTTGAGAACATGGGTGGATACCAGCTACCAAGGGATTGGTAAATTCTTACAATATGTTTATAGACCGAATCAATCAGCTTAGAAATGGACCGTTAAGAGTTAACACACGTTAAGCCAATCAGGTGATAGAAGCAGCTAGAGTCACGCCCGTGAGGTCACCTATTGAAAGCTCCGGTCATATCACTAAAACCCAAGGGCGGAGGCCAACTGAAGTCGAGCTTGAGACAACAGAGAGGTAGGAATGAGGATAGTCAAAACAAACAATTGGACTAGAACACTAACATTAATACTGGACTCAGAAGGGGAAAATAAAATGACAGAGGGTGGAACCCATGACTACTTGCTGAAGGGGGCTAGTACCCTACACTAAAACGAGGTGCAAGGCTAGAAACTAATTTAGGGGTGACCAGATAGCAGACAGAATCAGTCAAACCATACCTTTCCGTGTAAAGTTTGATTCGCACGTCCACCGAAAATAGAAAGCAGAATATTCTTGAGGAGCGCAGCAACTCATACATTGTCTGTTGACCCATGATGCATCGCAACGCTAACTTAAAGACAGATGTTTTCAATCAAAGCGCTGTGTCGTGGCACAATCCAATACATCAAATACACATACTTTACATTGACAGGTTATTTCAAATCTCCTCACAACTGCTAACGAAGCTGTCTGCTTGCTTCTGGCTTAACAGCATGCGTACTGATTTGAGATGGCTGGTTCTTAGATTTGATTGGTTATACAGTTCCGAACATCTCGGTCAGAGAGGACAAAGTAGAGATTAGTTGAACCTTAGCAGAACAGCTCACGCCGATGAGGCGCATATCTTATGATTGGCTTAGAGCTCATCAGGTGACTACGTTTCGGCTCTGCGCTAGTTTTTCTGCGAACGTGTGAATTCACAGTAACAGCTGCCTGAGAGTCAGCGTCAAATGCAAGGACTATAAGACGTATTTGCACTTGTTTACACCATGTAACACACGTTGCTCTGTTCAAGAACCATTGTTTATTCTGTAACACACCTGACCCTGGCGGTCTCGGCTTGAACCATCCAGGAATACACCATGATGAGTTGGGCCCACTTGTCTACCAGGAACTCTTCACTCTTGGATTTGATGTACTCCTCTAGCTCGAGGTTCAGCTCGATCACTGAATCCCAGTCGTTCTCTTCGAGAGCCGCTTCTATCATCTCCTTCCATTCCGCCACATGTCTCATACAATCCTCCTTCTTGAGCTCAAACTCTTCCTGACGGATCTTACGCAGGGTGGCTTCCTCAGCGGCCATCTTGGCATCTTTCTCCGACTTGACCCTAAAGCGAGAGTAGAGCGGGTTCTGCTTGCACCAGAACTCCTGCGAACATTTGAACGTGTTATATTATTACCGGGCGAGTGGAAACACTAGAGTTACTTGCAGATCTCTCTTCTGTATTGATTTCATTCTAACAATTTGTAGTTCTATAATTTTCCTAGCAATCGTCAAAAGAAGTGTTATTCCTCACAATCTTTAGTTACTCGTTTGAAACTAGTCCCTATAGTTAGACTTAAAATTATTCTTTACCTCCCAGTGGCAGTTAAACTAGAATATCCGAGACTGACGCCTTTGCTCGTGTGATAGTGATGGGCACAATCGAGTAAAAATAATCCAGTAACTCAATTGTGTTGTGTACTCGGTTGTACTCGATTCTTCCGGGATTACTAGAGTAACTTTACTCGGACCTTGTTATTCTTTTATCTTTACTTATCAGCTAAGTTAAAATCGACCTTATTGGCTGGACTGTTTACCATGCTATTTCTATTTAAAAGGCGTATTCCCTTAGAGCTCATTTTTCACCAACAGTTTTTGCTGCTAGCAAAAATGACCTTTTATGTTTTAAATGTTGCATATGCATTTTCAATACAAAATACTCGCATATGTAAGGTACACAATCGAAAAGCATGCTAACAAAGCGTATCATATTTCCGATTATTTTTAAAAGTAATTACTCGATGAAATTTCCTCGATTATTTTACTCGGCACCTCGGCAGTCTTATTGCCACAATTACATATGTAGTGAATGTTTTATACCTATTGAACATATTTTAGGAGTAATTACTGTAATTCTTAATTATTTTATTGGGTTATAATTTCTCTTAGTAAAATATGATTATCTATCAATTGAAACTAATTAGAGTAGGCTAAGAAATAGAGAAAAAAATCACACTTTTAAAAAGGTACAATTATAAACAATTTCTTTAACATGAATGTATAAGGAATAACTTCATTTATTAAAAAGAGCACAAAACAATATTTATTTGTGAACATTTCTCAAAACGCATACTTTCATCTTGACTGTACATGCAACGTGAAACCTGAAAATAAGGAGTGGAGGTCACTAATACCAGTGTCGACTGACTTTAATCAGGAAGAGATTATTGACATGTTATATCGAATCCCATTGCAAGACTCCCGAGTAATGTTGTTCAACCGATTGCCACGGAACGATTCGAGTAGATGTTTCGCTAAAAATTACTCGAGTAATTTTTCTCGATTACTCGATTCTTAGAATTACTCGATTGTGTCCACCACTACTGCTTGCACATTGTTGCTAATTATGCTCCGTCTATCCATTATATTTGCGTAGATAATGCAAGTTAAATCCATTGCACAAGATATAATTATTGACGGAACATGACCACAAAATCCCTGGATGCCCACTAACCCCACAATACGGAAATATTAATTTTAATGTCTCATTGTATGTATTATCTACAGCTACCAATCCAGTGGTGGTGGAGGATTATTCGTGTAGGGAAGGTCAAGAAGAAAAATAAAGTTTTTTATGGACTTGCTTTCCACCCCCACCAAACTCTCCCCTCTCCAATAAAAGTTTTGAAAATTAGATGTCTCTAAAATATTTGGAGCCCAATTTTGAAAATTAAATTATTTCTTATAGTAGTCGAACAGAATTTTATTTAATTTGAATGCTTGTAATGATTTAAATACATGGACCTGCTTTGCTTGCTGCATTGTATAAGGTGTCACTCTCGCAATAAACTAGACTGCTGATGAGGGGAAATCAAAATTCGAACCCCGGTTGGGTGTACTAAGGGTGTTTATTTCCTAAATGAAATTGCCCTCATTATCATCACAAATGAGGACACATTTTATCTAGATTCAAACTTCCTCATCCCAAACTCATTATCTTAATTAGTATAATTGCATTTAATCAGAGCAGGTAGTAAGACACGATTCTAAAATGAAAACTAACTGGGTTTATAGTGTAATCGTCCCTCCCCCCCCTCCCTGAGGCCCCCGCACTGTAGACAGCTATAGTTCCAAACCTGGCGACTATTCAGGAACTGTTGTATTTCTCCCGCCTTGGTTTGAAGTCGTAGCTCGTCATCCAGGGGTTTTATATGCGTATGATCCTTTTTGATGTTATTTACGAACTTGGCGTCTTTCCTCAAAGGCCCCAGTACTTCCTTGATAATTTCATCTCTACGCAAGGGGACAAGGCTGTGCAAGGTTGGAATTTTGGAAACCCCTGACGGTTTGAAATAATTTCTGACACCGTGCAGATCTTTGGTAGAAGACCTATAATATCTTCGAAATGAGTCTGGCTGTTTTCACCTGAAAAAGAGGAGGCCATCTTCTTTGACATAAAACTATTATTATTATTATTATTATTATTAGCACCACGTCTTACTACCCGTTCGGGTTATACGAACTTACGCTATTGTGTAATGGTATGGTGATTGTGAGATGAAATGAAGGACCTACAGTTTAACGTGGAATCCGAACCACGGTGGAGACCTGGCATTCCTCACATTCACAAGATGTCTTGTCAGAGGTGAAGGAAGGGTTTGGTAATCAGATAAATCTTTGCCGGGACCGAGGATTGAACCCCGGCCACCAGCATAGAAGTCTGACACCTTACCCCTAGACCACAAGGTCACCCGACATAAAATTAGAATACGATAAATATGTACCTATATGTAACGAGCACTTTATTTTCTATAGTACTTTGGTTTGATCCGGCCACAGGCTTACTAAGCCTGTCGTGACCTACGCCTGAGTATCAGGGTTAACACTTAAAGGTCCTCAGGTAGACCTTTTATTTATGGTAGCCTTCCCTAACTGAGGCTATGATTATGACTTAGCTCATGATCACCAACCCTCTCACTCCTTGTTCCAAGCTTGTTGACCAGTCTATCAACCCTCTCACTCCTTGTTCCAAGCTTGTTGACCAGTCTATCAACCCTCTCACTCCTTTTTCCAAGCTTGTTGACCAGTCTATCAACCCTCTCACTCCTTGTTCCAAGCTTGTTGACCAGTCTACCAACCCTCTCACTCCTTGTTCCAAGCTTGTTGACCAGTCTATCAACCCTCTCACTCCTTGTTCCAAGCTTGTTGACCAGTCTATCAACCCTCTCACTCCTTGTTCCAAGCTTGTTGACCAGTCTATCAACCCTCTCACTCCTTGTTCCAAGCTTGTTGACCAGTCTATCAACCCTCTCACTCCTTGTTCCAAGCTTGTTGTCCTGTCTATCAACCCTCTCACTCCTTGTTCCAAGTTTGTTGACCAGTCTATCAACCCTCTCACTCCTTGTTCCAAGTTTGTTGACCAGTCTATCAACCCTCTCACTCCTTGTTCCAAGCTTGTTGACCAGTCTATCAACCCTCTCACTCCTTGTTCCAAGCTTGTTGACCAGTCTATCAACCCTCTCACTCCTTGTTCCAAGCTTGTTGACCAGTCTATCAACCCTCTCACTCCTTGTTCCAAGCTTGTTGACCAGTCTATCAACCCTCTCACTCCTTGTTCCAAGCTTGTTGACCAGTCTATCAACCCTCTCACTCCTTGTTCCAAGCTTTTTGACCAGTCTATCAACCCTCTCACTCCTTGTTCCAAGTTTGTTGACCAGTCTCCCGTCACTGACCTGATTTCAACTCACCCTACAACAGGTTACTCAGATATTGGGGTATACTACTTGGGGTGAGATCAGGGTTGACTAGGAGAGGTGAAGTGAAACTCACTAGGTGGGCTCGTTTGTTGTGTGTCATTGGTAGTAGTCAGTGTGCAAGTGAGAGGAGAATAATGAACGCAATTAAAGGAAGAATAGTGGTGGAAGAATAGAGGAAGATGGCGGCATTTTACTAAACTAGCCCTGACACAGAATGGAAACAGATGATGATGATGAAGATGATGATGATGATGATACATATTAACGTGTTTGATAATATTATACTCGCGACAGTGAGCCATGAAAGTAGAAGTATCAGTCTGGTCTTGGTTTCACCAGTGTCAGGTAGATCTGAGTTTGAAGCCTGAATCGATGTAAAGAGGCCGTTTCTTTCTAAGTGGTTCCCCATTCTCTCTTTAATCCATATCTGCTGTATTTTCTAGAGTAAATAACAACTAAATAAACATAATATGATTAAATTACTTTTAATTATTTTAGGTATTAACGTGCACTTTCTGAACTGACCTATTATACAAGAGAATTTCTATGAACAAACGCGAAAGGTCCTACCAATTTAGCCGAGAGAGGTATTTTCACGTATCTTTCAGGTTTTTTTTTTTTACATTCCACAACTGACATGATACCGATGGTTTTATTTCTCCTCTGAAGAAAGTTGTGCTACGGATTTTTATCGTTCAAGAAAAATACATCGACCACAGCTGGGTTTGAACCCACAAACATCGGTTCCCGAGGTAATGACTTTACGCCAAAACCACTATAAATGTAATAATCATAACTTAATTATTTTCATATAAAAATAGTTTTAAATTGTTTTAGCTTAATAAGCCTAAATAAAAAGCCTTAGGTATTACCTAGAATTCTAGAGCTTAATAATTTGAATATAAAAAGATTGTCAATTTAATAATGGTAGAATGTATTACGGACAATAATTTCTATATAATACTAAGCTACAGAGTATAACTTAAATTAAATTGTGTATAATATTTCTGTACCACTAGAAAATCTTATAATATTGGAAAATAAAATTATATATTAAATAATGCATTGTTCCGTGGCATGATTGAATAGGCAATCCAAATACATGTGACATATTTGAAACTTGCATGACTAAGAATTTACACACCATAAACACAATTTTAGCTCTTCCTAATCTTTTTTAAAGACATTAACAGTTATGTACAAATAGATGTATAGAAATAAAGGTTTGTAAAATAAATCAATGCTGTGTACTTAAGGTAAATATTTGCATTATCTTATCCCTAAATAAACCATAATTGCACATTATCATGATCATCTATATTTCATTGATTAATTAATTTTGTAACACAGTATTCAAAGAATAAGTATCTAGTTAAAGGGTAATTTGTTCAATATTAACTTATTCTAAGGCATGAGTAAACACTGCCACAATAAAGTACTTGAGCTAGTTCTATCCAGTCCATCTCTCTACTCCCTATCCCTATCTTGAGCTGGTTCTATCCAGTCCCCCTCATTACACCCTATCCCTACCTTGAGCTGGTTCTATCCAGTCCACCTCATTACACCCTATCCCTACCTTAAGCTAGTTATATCCAGTCCCCCTCATTACACCCTATCTCTACCTTGAGCTAGTTCTATCCAGTCCCCCTCATTACACCCTATCCCTACCTTGAACTCGTTCTATCCAGTCCACCTCATTACACCCTATCCCTACCTTGAGCTAGTTATATTCAGTCCACCTCATTACACCCTATCGCTACCTTGAGCTGGTTATATCCAGTCCTCCTCATTACACCCTATCCCTCCCTACCTTGAGTTAGTTCTATCCAGTCCCTCATCACATCCTATCCCTCCCAACCTTGAGCTAGTTCTATCCAGTCCACCTCATCACATCCTATCCCTCCCAACCTTGAGCTAGTTCTATCCAGTCCACCTCATCACATCCTATCCCTCCCTACCTTGAGCTAGTTATAACCAGTCCACCTCATTACACCCTATCCCTACCTTGAGCTAGTTCTATCCAGTCCACCTCATTACACCCTACCAGTATTCAAACTCGGATCTCCCAGTAATTGGTAGCCCATTTTATTGCGAGAGTGACGCCATAAACCATTCACTAACTTCTTGTGTATGAGTTAAGTAGAGTTTTGGAGAAACTTAACCTCATTTGTGTGATGGAAGGGTAAGGAACCATCTATTTAAAACAATCTCTGTACACACAACCGGGATTCAGACATGAACATTCCAATCCCCGACAACAACCAGTCAAACACGTGACGCACCAAGCCCCGCCAGTCCTGATGTGTGTTTTATTCCTTACCGATCGCATTTAGGATAGCTTTCTTGGCTTTCTTGATACCCTTGTGAAATAGTTCCATGTTTGGCCGCAGCTTTGCTCCCCTGTGAAAGAAGATCAAGGCCTGCTCGAACTCTGTTTGGTGGTAGAGACTCTCGGCCTTCTTGAGCAGTCCCAAGGCGTAGACCGTCTCTTGTCGGCCGTCCAACTCTTCCTCGACGTACCTCTTGTATTCCACCAGAGAGCGGGCAGCACTGGGCATAGCTTCCTCCGGCTCGAACAGGTTTATAAGGCAGCTACAACATACTCCGCCACCAGAGTTAGTTCTTAAGGTGGCTTGGAAGGATGCCGAGTTAAGGCTATTATTTTTGGCATTGTTTATAGCAAAAAAAAAAAAACTCAAAACAAATAAAATATTGCTCCAGTAGAAACATAAAGTTTAATTTCCTTCACACGCTCGTTTTGGTGGCCACATGGTTTATCGCGCTACTCTAGTGTTAGACTAGACTGTCAATGTCGAGGCGATTGAGGTTCGAATCTCGGTTGGATGTACTGATTGTGGTGTTTCTAAAATAGTTTTCCACTATCCCTCCACGCAAATGCGGGTACACTTATTCTAAATATGTCCCTTATCCTTAAAACAACTAGTGTAATTAGTACATAAGCGTACAGCCCAAACGGGTCGTCAGACACTGTACTAAAAAAAAATTGACATGTTAATCTCAACAGTTCTTGAATATTCTAGAACGTTCTATTATTTAATGATAATTTTTCTCTTAATCTAAAAAGTTTATTATCAAATGATAATACGCTCATGACAGATATTTAAGAATTACTGTTGAAATAACTTTATACAGAACATTGAACAGCTCTACGTTTCTACTGGAGTAAAATTTGATTTATTTTGGTGAAAGAAATTGTTTGCTATAAAAACTACAGAAACTTATTTTATAGTGTCTCTTTCCACCCTACCTTAACTCAGACTCGTGGACCTGGGTTTGATACCCCAACTGAGAGCACTGGAAACATACTTTGAATTTTCCTACTAATGGAGATTTGGCGCGCCTTTTAGAAAACACAAACATACTTTTTGAGTTCAAAATTGATATAATTTTACTAATTTACTAGTGTTATTAAAGAAGGATTGATAATATACGGTCGGTGACCTGGTGGTCTAGGGTAAGGTGTCAGACTTCTATGCTGGCGGCCGGGGTTCAATCCTCGGTCCGGCACAGATTTATCTGATTTCCAAACCCTTCCTACACCTCTGACAAGACATCTTGTTAATGTGTGGAATGCCAGGCCGCCACCGTGGTTCGGATTCCACGTTAAACTGTAGTCCTTCATTTCATCTCACAATCACCCTACCATTACACATTAGCGTAAGTGCGTATAACCCGAACGGGTAGTAAGACGCGGTGCTAATAATAATAATAATAATAATGATGATAATATACGAGTATATCAAAAGATACAGATGCAAATCCTATGAATTGACGTATGAGTGGGTAAAAATAGATCTTGTAGCTTTTACTCGCTGTCAATTAAGTCCACTTGTGAGAAATGTAGGGTAAAGCTACTTTTCAAACTATTTTTTGTCCGTTTATCACAAGGTAAAATGATTGATTGACTATCGAAACATTCCACTTATTAAACCTGTTTCATTATATTACACAGCTTCTAACGGCACGTGGCCGTGTCCATCCCAGCATCCTTGGCTCGGATCCTGACCAGGTTAGTATATGACTCAATAGCCTTGTATTAACGAGTGTCACTTTATATATCAACGCTAGATCTCAATATTTAAGTGTATTGTGTTCGAGCTCCGGGTAGTCTCACGTTCCCTAACAAAGATTGGACTGAGATTCATTTAATTTAAAGATCACAGATTTAATATTTATGGTTAATTTATTGCACACTTTGGTTAGTAATGGAATAATGATTATAAATAATGGAAGATAAGATGGAGTGACTAGTTCTTCTCCAACTCTTTGACTGCGAGTGTTTAGTAGGGTTGGTCCATAATAACTAACTTATACTTTTGAATACAATATTTCAAGAATATCTAGCACTAATTTGTATTTATTAATTACTGTCCTTCGGAAACTGAACTTGACTAGTCAATATTCATATTCGCCTCACCTTTAACATTATTACAGGCATTCTCATCTTCATCTTCCTCGAACATAAAAGTTATCTTAACATATTTCCACATTGTCCAAGACACGGAATGACGGAGTCCTGGTTGGCAATCACTACTCTAGACAAATATATATTTAATAACTACAGGGGTATTTAAATGCTTCCAACCAATTATAAAATTAGTGATATCTAATCAGCTGTAACCCTTGAAGTACCCCAGTAGTTATCAAATGTATGCGTATTTGTCCAGAGGGATAGTAAAAGTCATTAAATAAAATAAATCTTAGGGCAACTAGCTGAGACTAATGCCTGGGCCACCGGGAAACTACATACAATAAAACTAATGCCTTTGTGTGAATATTTACTGGTGCGGGTGTTATTAAATAAAAGAGAGTTTAGGTTTTATAGAGAAATGCAGTCCAGTTGATCTGAAAAGAGGCTAAGAAACTACTTAATGAACATAAAAATGTATATAATCCATGTTCAGATGGAAGAAACGGACGATTAACAGTGCGGATTTACAAGAAGTAACAGGTCAACCTTAATTAATCAAATACTTTGGAAGTTGACCTTAATTGTTTAAACGTTTCAAAAATACATTCAGGGTGTTTCTAAATTATCCGCCCAAACTTAAACCACAGCATCTGTGAGCAGAAAGAGTCAGAAAAACCTAGTATAAAAATGTGTGAAAAAGTTATCTTGCACAACTGAATGAAAGTGAAAGTTAACCGCAACAACGCCGGGAGTAAGCAGCTACAGTTACATGCGTGTATAGCAAGTTGCATAACATTAGGCAGGCAGACGTTTCCGGCCACGAGTAACTTTGCCTAAAGGTGAGCCAGAGTCAAATTCAACCGACGGATACTGTTGTGACAAGGTCAAGGAAGGTGTTTTGAATGACTGATGTAATGTGTCCACCTAATGATATGCAACCTGTTGTACAACTGCGTAATCCTGGGTTTGTTGTTGTAATACAAGATGATTTTTCCAAACATTTCTTAATATAATTTTCTCTTTCCTTCTTCCTATAGTTGTTGTGGCTTAAGTTTGGTCAGAAAGTTAAGAAACATTCTGTATAATTCTTACAAGAAGTCACTATTGTTCTGCATTTTAGTTGACTTTGAAATACCCAACTGATTGGTTAGGCTTATTCTAATGTGTTTGAAGATAAACTAGGGCAAGCGTGCGTGTGTTAAATAAAGTAGCAAATATATTTGGAGTTCTCAATGGTTTCAACTAAGTAGATTCTTTATCCCTTCTTCTAATTAACTCTGCACTTGAATGTGCAGTAAGGTCCTTGAAAGAGAGAATTGAGGCTGACATTAACTGTCACGAATCAATTGTTGAATTATGAAGATAATGTAGATTTTCTGGGTAACAAAGAGGTACTAGGTAAAAGGAATGCCAAACTTTTAATTAAAAATAGCGTAAGAATCCTGTAGCTCTTAGATCAAATATGAATGAAACAAAGTAGTCCCACATGGGTAGAAGGGTAAATGAGAATTCTGCATCATTTTTCTGCCATTAGATTAACATTGATCCTCCTCACTTCGAAGGGGGACCTTGTGGAGGATCATATAACTAAGAAGTTTAACTAGCAGCATTTTTTTAAATTTTGGAGGCCATTTTGAATTATTTACGGACAGGTTCAGACATTATACGACATGGTCTGGCTTCATGCAGGATTGTGCATATTCCGACATGTTCCAACACAATTCATAACGTTCCAACATGTTCCAATAGATTTAAACATGTTCTTAAATGTTCCAAAACGTTGTAACGAGTCGTAACATGTCAAAACATGTCGAAACTAATTGTAACCTGCAAGAAATCACATGAAGATGCATGAATCTGGAACATGTTTTAATCTGCGTTAGTCTGTCCGGAAGTTCAAAATGGCCACCAAAATTAAAAATGGCCATTTGTTAACCTTATAGTGAAAGTTATCCTCCGTAGTGTGAAGGATTAACATTAATCTTGCTTGTATGGGGGCAAAGTGATGCATAGCTCTTATTAATAGATAGTGATAATATCTATCAAATGTTAGAGCTGCAGATAACATGGCTTGATGTGTGAATATACTAAAATTGTTTTAGTAATTTTAGTAGCTAACTTCTACTGTTATTTTTACCAAAATTATACTATACCTAATGTGGGGAATGCCAGGCCTCCACCGTGGTTCGGATTCCACGTTAAACTGTAGGTCCTCCATTTCATCTCACAATCACCATACCATTACACATTAGCGTAAGTGCGTATAACCCGAACGGGTAGTAAGACGCGGTGCTAATAATAATAATAATAATAATAATAATAATAATAATAATAATAATACTATACCTGACTGTGTGTTGATATCCGGTACCCAATGCAACGGTGACACAGAGATAAACAATATAAGTATTTGAGAATATGACAAATTCAAATACATGAGAACAGTGCAAACACATAGGAATGAAATTAAAGAGATCAAAACCAGAATGTATGTAGGGAATGCTTTTTTTATTTAGTTTGTAAGCTGATGTCGTCTGGTATCATGAATAAAAATATTAAACTGAAAAATGCAAAACTTTAATCTTATCCGATGTATTTTAAAGATTTACCAAGATAATAAATTGAGAGTTTTTGAGAACAAAGTAGTTAAAAAAAAGTATTTGGGCTTAAGAGAGATGAACAAACTAGAGAATGAAGAAAGTTACGTAGGGAGCATCTCCAAATATACCTTGGTTTATCAAGGTGCGCTGGTTGAGGTTGGGTGAACACATGGCACATTTGGCTGATTACAGACGTGTGCCTAAAATTTTTAGTTGGGAAACCTGACGATACAAGACAACTTGGTAGGCCAGGACACCGATGGAAGGATAGTGGGTAGATGAACTTGATGTAATTTGGGTGTCATGCTAGGTATTCAATGGAGGTTTCAGGTGCTTGGGTTGAATGGAGAACTTAAGTTCTGATGGTTATGAAGGGAACTAAGTAATAATCATAATATAATTATTAATAACTCTTAGCTTAGTAAGGTAAGTCTAAATCCAAGCTCTGTGTGTAATTACACTAGGCTAAGATTGAGGAAGGTACTCTCTGAAGGAAATTTACTGGAACCCACATTTGCATAGTAGGATAGTGAGAGCTTTTAGTAACACTCAACTTACAAACTAAACTAAACACTATTAATGATTATAGCACGTGCCCACTGAGTTGGGAAGCTATACTCTACAGTCTCTTAAAATGTCCTCAAGTGTAGTTTAATATGTATTGCCATTTCCTCCCAAAGTATTTCAAATGATAAGATAAACTATATTAAGTCAAAGTTTTATTTGAATTCCACTAACCCACTCTTGTTTGCCAGAGTGAGGGGATTGTCTGGAGTGAATTCAAGAGAGATATCCAGATACTTGAGGGCAGTGTTGTACTGGCGCTTCTTCAACAACATCTGAGCCTCCTCCGTGAAGGGATGGTAAGGCTCCGGTTTTACCTTCTCCTCCCTGAACCCAAACATCTGCTCTTCTTTGACGGCGGCAACTTTTCTTCTGAACATCGTACTGATTAGCGTCGTCCAAAGGAGGAACCTAAACAGATATATACAGAGATTATTCACATCCCCCGTCTTTACTTTCTCTCGACCCATCGGAGAGAGGAGTATTGTGACTATCAAAAAAATTTAACGCAATATTTTGATAAATGTTCACGTATCCTGACTACCTGAAAACAAAAAGTGGTTTTCAAGATGTCATCTCTTTGTCGCTTTTCCTGTTTATATATATTGGATTAAAACTTGATATGCAGACTGTTCATAAAGTCCCCCCAAGGTTTTTTTGGAATTATATATCTAACTATAAAATTAAAAGGAAGTTTGCTTAAGGGAAAAAACATATAAAATAGATTTTCTCAAAATCCACTTCAACGATTTATAATAAATTTTGTATCCAAGCTTTGTTTAACGCTACAATAAAATAGCAATTTTTATTTTCTACCCAAAATTACTTTGAGGGCACTTTAAATAATAAATGTTTCCAATTTTTTCCATATTTCCGCAACTATTTGAGATACGATGTAACTTATCATTGTTAGGTTGTAAGTTACTACTTTAACATTAAAAATATTTTTATTTGTATTATATTTTTTATAAAACCAATAGTTTTTGAGCTATAAGCAATGAATATATATTTTTTTTATGGAGTAGGTATATAGAAACATGAGATTGAGTTTTATGTTCTTTGGTGAACAGAGAAGCTCCTCTTTATTAATGTTTCTATAACTGTTTATATTATTCCATTTTTGATCATTGAACATTGTATATTATTTCGTTCCACAAATTTTAGGGTTATGGTAAATGTCTTTATTTTAAGATTTAAGATATAGAAATACCATACTATTTATTTTTGTCATTGTTTGCCACTACCCGTTTGGTCTATAAGCCTACGTACTACATATGTAGGGACTACGTTAATGCGTTAAGTATGGGGAAGACTTGGTGAAACAAAATTAGCCTATATCGCAATATTACTACAGTTTATATAGAAAGTGCCTTATCTGGAAGTTATAGAACTACTAGATATAGATAATATTATATCTTCATACATCAAGATAGTCTATATAATCTTTAACAATAACTTTTGATAGATATTATCAATAACTATATAATGACATTAAAAAGTTATAAATTATATCTCAATTTTGGTCCTTACTATTAAACATTGGGCATCATGTGGAGATATAATATTTATAAAACAGGATATGATTAGAAAATTAATAAAATACTAACCTAAATTTGCTTATTCTTTCAAATATTAATATGAAACATAGTTTGTTATCAAAAACAAAGAAACTTTGAGTAACAAAGTCATAGATAAATATCAAAAACAAACTATCTTACAGATAATGCAAGAAATATTGGCCATGGATAACCAACGTAAAATATCATTACACATAATTAAAATCAATTGAATCAAATGGAAAGCTGGCAGAATCACACATAATAAACCAAATGGGGGATCTCATTAAAAAAAAAATTTTTTTTGAGGATTCTTTATATAAGTGTCAATTTACAAATTTGATCATTTCTCCCCAAAATTTTGAGATAAGAAAAACCTCATCTTTGGAAATTTATATAAATCTAAAAAATAAGGATAAAACTGTTAATTGAAAAAATATTTAACAATTTTTATTTTGAAATAGACAAATATAATTTTTACTTTCTCACACCCCCAGGATGTAAAAGTGTGTTTTATTTCATTAATACTCTTTGGTGGAATGTTTCAGCTAAAATATTTATTATGTCTTTTCACAAATAATACTAGTTTTAATTAAATGTCTCAATTTTTATACAAAGGAGCCAGATCGAATGTATGGTGCACCGTAGATTTATTAAAATAGAGCTTTGTGAAATCATCAATTACTGTTTACAGCCTGTGCCGGGTCAGTTTGGTAAAATGCCTACATCTTCCTCTATTTTTCCAACATCCTTCCTCTTTTAATTGATTCCCTTCTTCTCCTCTAGCTTGCACAATTTTTGTTACATGCTCCTCCCATCTCTTTCTTGGCCTACTTTGCGGTCTTTTTCCCACATACTTCATATCCATAAATGTTTTGACATCGTCTTTTTTGTAATCCTTATTACATGCTCATAACCATTTGGGAAATTGGATTTTGAAAATGCACAGAACAAATAATATGTTTCTGTTACGGTGTATATTTTATATATGCTCTCTAGTGAAATGCAATGTTATTTTTCCCAATCACATTGCTATAGCAATGTATACTATTTAGTTTCACATATACTATGAGCTAGAAATATAATAATTTATATAAGGGAGTGAGAAAATCTGTTTGGTGCACCGTTCTAATTATTAGCCATTAGGTTCTGCCAGGAAAGTGAAACAAAATCGCTCAACATAAAGATTCATGCTCATATTTTAAGCTAGAATTCTTGAATATACAAGATGTTCTGAAACTCATAGTCCATATAGCTTTTTGAACCAAAAGTAATACAAAATTCCTATATACTTACATCCGGAAACCTATGCTAATATCATTAAATTGTGTTAAAAGTTTGGGGGTACAGTGTCGGGATATCAAAGATTTTCAAGCATGCGAGTACAACAGATTGCATAGGAGCTAGGCGCGTGGCACTACACATGTAATAATGGCAAGCACTTTATGTAATGTAGAGCCGTTAATGATGACCCTCAGAACGTATTCACAGTTCTAGATATTGTTACTATTAATTATGGTATGTTCTGCTTCCATGCTCCAAGTTGTGCAGTGCCGTGCACATAACTCATATACAACATATTGTACACGCATGCTTGAACATCTTTGCTCTCCCTGCGCTGTACATCAAAACTTTGAACACAATGTGATGTATTAGCTTAGTTTTCCGAATGTAAGTGTACAGGGATTTTGTATTACTTTTGGCTCAAACAAGCTATGTGTGCATGTTGGGCTATAAATTTCCGAACACTCTGTATATCAAGAGCACAGTAATCAAATTAATTCATTATGTGAAATTTCTGATTTATTATTAGATTAAGACATGTTTAAGAGTTTAAAGTATGGCACATTGCTTGCATTTGACAAAGATTCAGGTTACAGAAGGCAAAATAGTATTCCCTTCAATGCTTATCAGATGAATGAGATAAGAGATCGATGTTAAAGTCACCCATTACAATCAAGTGGTCATTATTGCTTCTATAATACATTAGTTCTTTCTTTAGATTGATTCATTGTATTCATCATAGTGTGTTTGTGTGACATGACGTGTAGTTATTTTGTTATTTTTAGAGTAAGTAATAAAACCTTCTTCGGTGGCCGAATGGTCTAAGGCGTCACTCTCATGTTAGACTGGTTTTCTAATAACGGGGAGATTGCAGTCCAAATCTGGGTCAGGTACATTGATGGTGTTTTTTTTCCCCAAACAGTTTCCCATTCTCCTTCCATGCAAATATGGTTGGATTACCTCTAAAATTATTCCTTCCTCATACCTATCCTATTAGATACCTATAACCTGAACAGGTACTAAAAGTTGTGATTAAAAAAATGTAAGTTTTATACAGGTTTTTCTGTAAAGGCATTATACTACCGGCTGGGTGATTACATCAGAGATTATGTAATTACAATTAGAGATTTTTTCATAAAACTTTTACCGTGAATTACTGAGGAACGTGATGGGTAACTACTAACGGGTGACCTGGCGGTCTAGGGGTAAGGTGTCAGACTTGTGTGCTGGCGGCCGGGGTTCAATCCTCGGTCCCGGCACAGATTTATCTGATTACCAAACCCTTCCTTCACCTCTGACAAGACGTGTATTAATCACAACTTGTGAATGTGGGGAATGCCAGGCCTCCAACGTGGTTCGGATTCCACGTTAAACTGTAGGTCCTTCATTTCATCTCAGAATCACCCTACCATTACACATTAGCGTAAGTGCGTATAACCGAACGGGTAGTAAGACGCGGTGCTAATAATAATAATAATAATAACTACTAACTTAACTATAATAGGTATATTACCTAGATTCATCGCTCAGACAAATTATCACATTTAGATTCCCATTGAAGATATTGATACACTGGATATCATATCTGAGGGAACTGCGTGGCTACCATCGAGGCTAAATCATTGGTTTTGGTCTACATTGGTTTCCTAAGCGGTGGTTTCTTTTATCCTGACAATTCTCTCTCTCTCTGCGATCCACCCTCTATCGTATAAAGTGCTTCTTCTTCCCTGTACGTGCTCGCCTCAGGAGCCGATGTTCGTGGGTTCTAGCTGGCTTGATGGATTTTTCTTGAGCGATAGAAATCCGTAGCACAACTTCCTGGGGGGGAGGTGGGGGATTGGGAGGAGGAAGTAAAGCCGTTGGTTTCATGTCGATTGTGGGATGTAAAAAAACAAAAACAAGAAGGTTAGTGAAAATACCTTTCCCGGCAAAATGGGTGAGCCCTTTCACTCTCACTCATAGAAATTCTCGTGTGATGATATAATCAGTCGCTTCAGAAAATGCACGTTAAACACGTTAAATAAATAAATAAACTGTCCCCTTGACCCCATGAGCATAGTGTACATGTATACCCCCCTTTCTCCCTTCAATCCACGGGCATTGGACGGTTTCATTTTAACATCTCACTTCCTGATGAATAGCTTAGTGGTTATTTCATTTCAAATCCATGTGTATGTGGAGTATAGATATAAATATAGCTAATGAATAAACAAACTATCGACTAGTATTTTAAAAACAATCGATTCACTTTAAATTGTTTACTGGGTCAATTTTAACACTAACTTGTTCCTCAGTTTCCTCTGTTTATAACCTTATCGAGGTTAATCACTTATATATTTTTGCTTATCTTGTTTCCAACTATATGTATACATATATGTGCATACATATGTACTATTTATACATGTGTGCGTATAATATAGATTGGTAATCCTTTAAACTCACACAAACTATGTTGGGCGAAGAGAGTTAGGACTAGCTCTTTAATATACCATGTGGTAAAGAGAATAATTTTTTTAATATCATTTACTAATTATACTCGCGATAAAAGATGTTTATATGAATTTAAGTACATTATAGTTTTCAGTTTAGTATTAATTAATAAACGGATACGGTGTATCAAACCCTTTTATCTGTAACCACTTTCTGTCCGGGAAATTGGGTGGATTGCCTTTTTACTGTTTCACTCAACACTCCCAGTGAATATAAGAATATTTTCCCTACAATAAGTACCTTATTCATTTTATTGTAAAAATGATATATTTTCCTGAATATCATTTTACTTGTACTTAGTTATAGATTTTCTGAAGATGTGAGCACTGTTTCAACGCATTGTCCAATTTACACTGTGATGAACCGTAAATACAAATAAAGGAAAGTAATCACCATATTTGGTTGACTCATTTCGAAAATAAGGTGCAATTTAGTGTCCAAAAGCTATCACTAACTATCATATGGCAGTCAAATGAGTTTTATAAATATATCATTACAATACACCTCAAAGAGATTATTTTTTTTTTACCAAATATGGAGAGGATTAAAAAAACATATTGAACGTGAAATGTCGTGAGAAAACCAATGTATCATTAAAATATATCACAAACCTTCAACCGAGCTTTACTATCAAGTATCATGAATGCACTTACACGATTTAACACATTAAATATACTTATCACTAAATTTGAAATAAACTTGGTAAGGACTGGCCATCCCTTAACGATCGTAAAGCGTACACCCGCCAAACATCGGGGGGGGGGGGATTTGCCCTTGAACCACCCGTTTCAGGGCACAAGCCTGTTGTAATACAACAATATGTACCGTACACTCTACAGTTTGGCATATTTTAGATTATGAGTGCAGTTAAATAACTTAATGTTTATGTTATTTGTTTGTTCAGAACACTATATTATTATTATTATTATTATTATTATTATTATTATATTAGCACCACGTCTTACTACCCATTCGGGTTGTACCCACTTACGCTAATGTGTAATGGTAGGGTGATTGTGAGATGAAATGAAGGACCTACAGTTTAACGTGGAATCCGAACCACGGTGAAGGCCTGGCAGTCCCCATTCACAAGATGTCTGGTCAGAGGTGAAGGAAGGGTTTGGTAATCAGATAAATCTGTGCCGGGACCGAGGATTCAACCCCGGACCCCAGCTCATAAGTCCGACACCTTACCCATAGACCACCAGGTCACCTTATTATATTATATATATATATATAATTTTATAATATAGATTACATAATATATATATATATATATATATATATTAGCTAGTTCATTACTAATATTATAAATGCGAAGGTTTGTATGTTTGTGTGTTTGGATGTCTGTTACTCAATCACGCCAAAACTGCTGAACGGATTCGAATGAAACGTTGTATAATTTGGTAGAGTATGTCCTGGAATAACATATAGGACTATTCCCAACCTTTGATTTTACATTAATTTTACAATACTAATGTTTAAATTTTTTGTATATAAGATATATTATATAATATTATGTATAATATTTCGTAGTAAAAGAAATATATTATTATTTATTATCAAATAGTAATTTATTTATTTTTAAGTCTAGTTAAATACTAAAAGATTTTATCAATTATTGCGAACGAAGCCGCGACGGGTAAAAGCTAGTTCATCATAATTTATTAGGTGAACAACAATAATATTTATAATTTTAAAAATTAAACTCCACGGCGTCATATCACGAGCGAGCTACACAGAACGATAGTTCAGAACTTCGGCGGATAGAGGGTGTCGAATGGCCAGCACAATGAACCTTTCAGCCGTTTGTCTCAGTTTTCTAGACTGGAGCCGCTAATTTATTCAAGTAGCTCCTAATTTTATCCACACGAGGCTGAGTTGACGCACAGCTTCCCATAAAATATGTAAGCATTGGGGATTTAACCCTGGACCTCTGGATTTATAGCCAGGTTCTCTGACCACATTCACCCTACCAATATACGTAACATAAGGCAGTTTATTTACCAAGCGTAGCGTGTTTCTAAACTAACTGTTTGTTCCACAATAATAATGAAATTTGGCAGAGCCTGGGCCAAACAGCTTGTGTGCCATTGTGTTTAGATCTTTTTGTCGTTACAATATTATATCCGTTCAAATAATTGTCCATTTAATAGTTTTACTCTCAGTTCTTATACCAAAGTTGGGCGATTAAATAATGAGCCTTTAGGGGAAATATTTATTAATTAAACTTTCATTGAGTTGGTTTTTAATTGTTATTTGAT
>JBCFYV010011164.1:14851906-15016906 GCA_039000515.1 Timema cristinae | reverse complement strand
GTGGAGGAAGAACCAATGACACTATTTATAAATCCTCACTCATTTTCTGCAACTCTAGCATTCAATCTCTTTTAGCTCATCATCACTTATAGCTGTTCTTTCATCTTAATTCATCAATACATACTAATAACTGACTGGGCGAGTTACAACCGGTCTACGCCCCCTTCCTTTATCAATAAGCACAAGCATCACAAACTATATAAAATAAGTTTTTGTAGAGCTCAATGAATTCCACTTAAGGGTGTCCCAAGCAAGCGAAGGATAAAAGTTTATGTGCGTTGTTTAAGCAGATGAATCAGGGCAGGGCGTCTATTCTTTTCTTTTTTTTTGTCATTAGTTAATAATATATCTTGATTGAGTATATAAACGATGAATGTAGATAAAAATAGCATCTCCCGGAAGTAAATTATTACTTTTTTTAAGAAGTTGAATAAAGAAAAAACATCTTCTAAAATTTGTTTTTAAAATATTAAAACCATTGTAATTTTCAATGTTTAGTGAAAATACATCTATGATGAAAAAGTTTAAATTAAAAATAATAGATAATAAGTTCAGATTAAAATGTTGATATGGATACTTACTGTTATCGATACTTGTTTTTGATACCAGTACGGTATCGATATTTTTCTTCCTATATTTATTATTATTATTATTATTACTATTTAGCAACGCGTTTTAGTACCCGTTCAGATTATACGCTTTAAGTACTAATTACACTACTGGATTAGGAATTAGGAAGGTTAAATTAGAGGAAGTGAACCCACATTTGCGTGGGGGGAGAGTGGAAAACCATTTAAGAAAGACCACCCCCAGTTCACCCGACCTAGATTCGAACCTCGATCTCTCCGTCCTTAGCAGTCGAGCTCAACACGACTAGCGCGTTAGCCAACTACTCCACTGAGGTGGGTTTTTCATTTACTTTTAATGAGTACAATATCGATACTTTTCTTTCGACACCACATCTCTAAGCACTGGTTCTTACATTAAGAGATCCTAGTGGCAGATTCGAGTGATTTATATAATATTGTCATGTGACAAACTTAGTCCCTTGAGATAACTGTAGTTAACATGTTTCAGTGGGTCTGTTCGGCACAGGCGGCAGTGCTGACGGCCGGGTGTCCGTTTACCTCAACAGATTAACAGGTTTCGACCATCAGTGCCGTGTGAGATACAACGTGGTCCTAGGCGATGGCGAGAAGAGGTTGGACTCGGGCATAGTAGACGACGTCTCTGATTCTGATGGCAAAGGGTACGGCTGGCATCCGAGGACCCGCTTCAATGATCTGGTGTGCAAGGTGAGTTCATTTCTACTCTGGTACTTAACTCTTAAACACTTTTGTTCGGAATATTATTTCTGACAGTCATGTTTTAGTCCACCATTTATTTATCTATCATAGTACAGTCAAACCTTTTTTATTAGAAGTCCATGGGATATATAAAAACTATTTTAAATATATAACATTTGAATTAACAACTCTTATGAGTATCTATACATCTAGTACACAATAAATTAATAAACTTAGAATATTCTACATGTAAAAACACACGTTTTATAAATTGTAATAAGATATATATATATATATATATATATATATATATATATATATATATATATATATATATATATATATATATATATTAGGGTGTCCCAAGATACAAGGTAAAAATTTTTTTTTGCAAAGTTGAATACGCATACCCTCTATTTTTTTTCTATTTCACCTCAGTAACTTAAATAAAAAGTATTATTGCAATAAGATAACGGTAACCCGTGCCGACTTTACTTCAAACTTGAACGTGAGATCTTGTACGGGGAATACCATGGAAAGACTGTAAAATGTATGTTTCTTTGGTACATAAGACACCATTTTAATCAAAGCAGATATTTATTAACATATTACAGTAAAAGAAACATTACTGAACATATTTTCGTTTCAATGTTTGCTTTTTACAGTCATGATAGATCTTCGTGTGTTCTTGTACGCAACGAAACAAAAATTGTTTTTGTTCCTCCTCAACCGTTATTAATCCATGAAAGTCCTGCATTAGTTTTACTGCTCTTTCATCTGTATCGTTCACTGCTCTAAGTATTGATATCGTCTTTTTTGCGTCTAGAAAAGAAGCGTTATTCTCCCATGAAGAGGGACTCTCGTTGAGAAAACTATCATCAATTTTGAGTCTAGAAAACTATGAATGGCTTTTGACTGATATGAAATCATCGATGCTTTTTTCTGTAAAAAAAATGTAACAATTGCGTGATATAAATAAATAACTAAATAAACAATTACAAAATCAATGTATCAAACTCACCATACAATGAACCACAAAGTTCTTCCTTCAATGGAATGTATCTTTTCTCATGGGTCGAGAAATTTTCTCTATGTAAATTTGCCACCATTTTTAATTTTGTTTATTCGTCCACATCATCATCAAAAGTGCTAATACTGCTATTTCATCAGTCAAATACCATAAATGCTGGAGAAAATTCTGTAAAGCAGCTTTCGAGATATTTTCATTAACATTTTCGTAAGCTTTCAAAGATTTCAAAAAGCACAAATCTTTGTAGGGTGCTTTAACTGCCAAAATGCATTGAAGCCATGGTTTAACATAGATAAACAAGCAGACATCTAACAGTTCTTTCGTATCCTTGGTGTTTAATTTCAGCTGAGAACTAAATAACGATAGTTTTAGGGAGTAAATCGCTCGGACCATCCATCTAGCTTGGTGCATCGCACCCGGAGGTCTGATTTTAATTTTTTTTTCTGCATCTCCACCTAAAAACACCATAGAAATTTCGATCAACTCTCGATAGTCCTCTCTGACCATAACATTTTTAAGTTCATCTCGGTAGAAGTCCAGCAAATTTTCAATTTCGGGTACGGTTCTGAACAGTTCCACTGTTTCTCTATAGCACTGTATTTTAGTGGAATCGACAATTTTTCAATTCTCTTTGAGCTTTTTAAAGAGTGGAATATCGGGGCTTGTTGTCACTTGTTTAATTTTCAGATTGAACATGGCCTTTAACACCAGTTCGTATACATGATGGCGGCAAGCGAAAAAAAGCATTTCCCTATCAAATGTTTGCTCGAGGAGCGTATAAGCACCATTAAAACGACCTGTATTCGAAGCTGTAATATCACAACAGAGAATTTGGACCTTGTTTTCGAGATTACAATCTAAGATCGCCTTCCAAATAGCCTGCGCCTGTTCTTTGTCTGAGGAATTATCCAGTCTCAGCACAGCAATGAGTTGTTATTTTAGTCCAAATGAAATAACAATAGGCAAGCGTTCTTCTTTCGATTTTCGAGCACTCAAGGCAGGCAACAGTTTGCCATCCCAATGTAAGGTCACTACATCCGGTACATCGTTTTGAAAATAAATTTTTATGTTTTCCGCATGTTCCTTCCGTTTTTCTGTTAGGATTCTTTGAATTGAAGACTTACTTATCGGAAATTCGTCAATGTTAAATCCAAGTGCATCAATAGTAGCTTCAAGAATAAACACAGAATCTCGCATACTTAACTGACACCTGTCTAAAGCAGCAACTAACTTTGGAGTAATAAAGTCTTTCCTCAATACTGATTTACTTGTCCCAGGTTTTGAGCTTTCGATCAGTGTTGGGAAATCTTCTGAATCTATATTTTCACTAGAATTCGAAGAGGAATCTTCTTGCAATGGTTCGTTTGATGCCGAGGATGTTGAATCGGAAACATATTTTATTCGCCGCTTGTCTTCTTTGACAGCTCGAAGTCGCGCCCTTTCCTCTTTTTTGGCCAGATTTTTTATCCACTCCACCTAAGTGACCGGGTCGGCCCGGCTCTCTTTGGCACTGCAAGAACATCCTATCTTCCTCTATTTTCATTAATTGAAGTGCATCAGCATGTGCAATGTTGAACAAATTGTCTAAATTAATTACAAATTATTGTTGTCGCCGTTTGAATACGTCTTGTAATTTCTTTGCATTTTTTTTTGTAAGTTTCTCCAAACTTGATACACATTAACAAGCTTGCTCGCACAATTTGGCAACAATTTGGTAGGTATGCGTGCCTTTTCCCAAAATATAATACATTCACGAATAGCGAGATTTGCACTTTCATTAACACTTAAATTCACTTCTCGAATATTGTAAAACAAAACTGCGAGAACTTGTCCATTAGACGGAAGTTTTGAACCCGTTATTTGATGTCTTATATTACCTATTAAAAATATCACTTTTTTAGAACCACGCAATTCCACTGCCATGTTCTGTTCACTGATTAAAAACCATACAAACATTTACTAATTAAACAACTTGGAATTATAAGCACATTGACACGTAGACGTGCGCTGTCCTGAGTTAACTGCTACTGACATGTTTCATGTGTTGTGCAATCTCACTGTCGAAGCATTCCAAAACCTTCCTTTATCTTTCTTGTTTTATCTTTACCATTTGCAGCAGTTGGGTGCTCCGCTACAGACACGTGTCGTCAGCGTTCGCTCGCTCAAGTACACATGTACTGACTGACATGTTTAGATGCAAGTCGGCACGGGTTGCCGTGGTCCAAATTACATGAAACATTATTTACAATTGTTTTGACATAAAAGGAAAAAAATAAGAGGGTATGCGAAAAAAAAAAATTAATTCCATTTTTTTGGGACACCCTAATATATATATATAAAAACACATTCACAATACATAAATGAAGAAACAATCATTTATTTTTAAATATTAAAACTTGGAAAGATTAACATACCAAAATTGAAGACTTAAATCAATGAGTGAGTCAGAACGTCACGTGACTACATTGTCACACAGAAGCGATAAAAGATGAGCAAACACATCCCCTATTCTAGGAAACCACTCACCGCCGGTGCAAGATTCCCTGCTTTATCCTTTACTTTGCGTCAATAACTCTAACTTTATATGACATTCTTGGCATATAATAGTGATTTTATAGTGCTCGTTAAGCTAGATTTGAGATTAATACAAACTTGAATAAAAAAGTATAAGTTTTGAATTATCCAAATATTTCCTTTTTAAAAGTTTAATTAAAGACCCTATTTTGTTATTGATTCAAATAGGACGGTGAACCATGGTGGGTTCAATTTATCTGATTATCTGGATTAACACATATAGAAATATCCAGATATTAATTTATTTCCTAAAAAAAGTTTTAAATCCCTACACCAGGTAAATGTTGGAAGAGCTCTTCAGAATATATTTCCTTGACTCTACGCCCTTAGACATGATGCAAATCACTCAAGAAGAAAGATAAAGCAAAGTACAGTAATACAGTGAGTACAGATATAATGCTTGAAAATAGCTAGAACTCTCAATAATATGCAAGAAAAGAAAATATAAATATTATTAGGAAAATACCAGTTTGATTTTAGTAAGGAAAAACAGCCATAATTGACTTTTGAGTGATAATAATAATAATAATAATAATAATAATAATAATAATAATAACGGAAAGAAATCTGGACGTAAAGGTAAGGATTATGTGCTTATATCATCTACTGGAAACACAAAGTTGAGTGGGTAGAATACACTTATGAAAATATTTAAGGAAATTGGAATTAACTGGACATATAGAAGATTATTAGGAAACTTTTACATAAAACAAAGAGTAAATATTAATTAATATACTGATTATTAGGTCTGGGTGATTTAAGGATATTTAAATTAAAAAATATCGTCTGCATTAATTAATTTTTAAGGTGTCATGGTTATTTTCAACCGGGAGTGGGGAAAAGAGGTAGGAGAGCAATTATTAGAAGGGGAGGGGGGGTAATTTGTTAACAATCACCCGTCACGATCTCAGATTAATAAATACATTGGTGTCGATAATTTATGCAGGGAATAAACGTTAGAGTAAAGAAATATTTGTTAGAATTATAATCTAAAAATAGAAATACGTAACCAAAAAAACAAAGACAAGCATGAATCAAAATTAATTATTTCGAAAAAAATTGAGCTTGATGGTGATCTGACAACTGTTATTTGCTGAGCCTTATTCTGGTTTTGATATGGATTAATATTGCATTATTTATAGCATGAATAATAATCATTTATGGTAACTTGAGTAATTTATTTGTTAATAGCAGGGAATGTATAATTTTTAACCATTACACTCCGTCAATAGAGCATCAGTCGACTATAAGCTAGAATTTGTTGTTGGATTGTTGAGTCAACTCAATAAGTGACTAAGATTATTGAAAGAAAGACGTGGATACACAATGGCAGAGTATTTAGAGGTCCTTTGACAAGAAAAAGTATCAAGTGTTCCTTAGACTCTACACTTTATGAATACCTTGCTCTGAAGAGGTGTAAAGTTCAAACATTAAGTGACTTTAGCAACACATCTGAAAAACACTCGAAACTGACCATTAAGGATTTCTTTAATTTGCTTCTCTTTAAGGTTGAGCTTCTAACGGCGAGTTTATTTAAACATTTAATTGGCTTAAAATTTATTATTGAATGAATTTTAAAAAAATATAACAACAAACAAACATTTTCTTAGGAAAGGGATATTTGATTTAACTATTTTACTTAGTTTAAAATTGTCCTTTATGGTGGCGCATTCAAAGTGGGGATATTTCTCATAGCCCTTGAAATTGAAAATAATTTAAATAAAATAATAAAACATATTTAGCAAAGGAAGAATATAGATCCACGCAAATGTGCCAAATGCATAGGTAAAAGTTTAATACCACGATTATCTTATATTCAATTCACTTGGCACATCAAAAATGCTTCTAAGATACCCATTTAAAAAAAAGTGCAATTATAGTATCTTCAATCCATATTATGTCCTTCCCAAATAAAATGTCTTGGTCAACCCCTGGTTCTTTAAAATATTAACAAAACTGGCCCGTGACTGGGCACAGCGCTTCCCTTGCGAACTGCTTGTCTTAGTTGTTTAAAACAAACCAAATTATGGACACAGTATTCTCTGTCCCCCTCCCGAGATACAGAAGTGTTTCATTTATCCGTGTTCAAAGCTGCATAACATCTGTGACAGTTGGGAGATGAGAAGGTAGTGACAGCTGGGAGATGAAAGGTTGTGACAGCTGGGAGATGAGAAGGTAGTGACAGCTGGGAGATGAGAAGGTAGTGACAGCCGGGAGATGAGAAGATAGTGACAACCAGGAGATGAGAAGGTATTGACATCTGGGAGATGAGAAGGTAGTGACAGCTTCTGCTGCTAGGCAAGTCATTATTAACAATAAACGGGGGAATTGCTATAATGAGAGGCTGTCATGAAACAGGCATATTTAAGGTTGGCTTTCCGGCGATTATAGGCGGACATTGTGAAATGTATAGAATTTTTCAACTTCAATACACATTTTCTTCACCTACATTGTAATGAAATTTAATTATTATTAGTTGAATCAATAGATATCGACTAGAGATGTTGATTGACACTAAAACGAGCGTCGTACCACGACAGAGTGAGAAGTTATACTTGGTGGAAGTTTCCGAGGAACGATGGATCGTACACAAGATGGTGGAATATTCTCCCTACCTTCTGCCACCCGCGTGGCGTGGCGAGTTATCTGAAGGTCAATGACGAATCTTTATTCCATCAGCTATCGAGAAAGACATCAGTTTGGTTTGGCTATCTTTAGTACTTTTTAAATTATTACGCCAAAACTTATCGAATGATTTCGTCACACTCAATTTTTTATCCCGTGCCCCCTAATACTGTTCTGAATTTAGAGACGTATTCACGTCAAAAATAAATATTTGGAAAGTTTTAGATGTGGTCTACTGTGGAATATATAGAATTAGATGAATTTATTAGATGTCTAATGAATATGTTCGATAAAGAGTCAATGAAAAGATAGCCCCCATGCATTTGATTTTACTAAGAAAGGCTAACTGTTTGGTTCACTTCTTGAGTGATATCATAAAAGGCAAGGCGTAGGAAAGGGACCAGGAAAACGACGATTTCAAATTATGACTAACATCAAACGACAAAAGAATAAAATTTACGATATTTCAGAATATAAAAAAAAGAAATATTGTTATCCCTAGCTGCGGCTTCGGGTGGTAACTCTGGTTGCATCTATTTGAAGTGCAGTCTCTGGGTGACGTTTGTGACTAGGCACCGGTTTCGCGAATCTAGTGGGTGGGGGTAAGGAAGGGAGATAGGGGAGACAATTTAGACTGGTTTTGGGGGGCTAGGGTATAAAAATGATAGCTGTCAGGGCTTAAAGGGGAAATTTGGGTAGGTAGAGGTCGGGTGGTTGGTGAGAGGAGAAGATGAGGAGAGGAACTAGATAACTCAGGGGTAGCGACACTTGAAGATGTTGGAGTGAAGTGGAGACGTCCGGGGTTCCGGGTAGTAAGAAATGGGCCCTCGAGTTGAGTATTGTTTGACCGCTGATGTTTTCTTCAGGGTCTTACATCGGCGGGATTTGCCGGAGTGGTGGATGTAGACCACCCCATGGAATCGCCGGTGACAAGGACAAGCAGATGGAGAGGGTGGAGAGGTAGAAGGAGGGAGTCCCGGCAACGTGGGTGTCACGGTGGGTGGTAGGATAAATTCCGGCAACGTGAGTCGCGGTGGGAGGTAGGATAGAGTCCCGGCAACGTGAGTCGCGGTGGGAGGTAGGATAGATTTCCGGCAACGTGAGTCGCGATGGAGGTAGGATAGAGTTCCGGCAACGTGAGTCACGGTGGGGAGGTAGGATATAATCCTTGTAACGAGAATCGGTGGGAGGTAGGATAGAGTCCCGGAACGTGAGTGGGGAGGTATAGGAATAGTCGAGTCCGGCAACGTGAGTCACTGTGGGAGGTAAAGGATGATGGTGGAAGGAGAGGAGGTCAAACAAAATTGCTTTTTACAAAACACGACAATTTATTAGCTCTTTCGTATATGTGGTTTCCAGGGTGGGTCACCACTGAATCGGCTCCAGAAATCACCGTGTTATATACCCTCCACTGCTGCCTGGACTTGTCCAATGGAGGAAACAGGGGCTTCCCATTAGTACTTGTAAACGTGAGAGACAATGCACATCACGCGAGCCAATATAAAGAGGAGTTCTCGTAGGCACTGCGTACAGCGGGGAAATCATAATGGACGGCTCAGAGAACATGGACTGTGGGGTGGTCCAGCAGTATAGAGGGTGGTTGGCGTGGCTTGCGCAGGTGCGGAGGAAACGATACAAGTGCTGACTGAACAGTGAAGCACAACAATATATTGATAAGACATGACATTAACTAAATGTATACAAGGCAATGGATCTGTAAAAAGAAAGAACACCCAATAAATATTTAACTGTGTCATCCCTTAGGGAATATACTTGCAGTTTTTACAAGCTAGATAAATATTTTTTTAAACCTATTAAAGGAAAATATACAAATATATTCGTTATTAATATTATATTTACTAGTACAATTAAAAGAACGTTTTTAAATTTTCAACTAACGAGATAACACTTATTTTGAGGATGGCCTTAATTTGTGAGGGTAGAACAAGACTATGGCCGAATTGTGCCAACGGCTCACTGGGAAACCAACATAAACAAGAAAAGTGAGATCATGATCACTTGAACTCTCTAGAACCTTGTCGATCATTGTAATAAATATATTTATATATTCAAAACTATAAAAAAAAAAATAGGTGGAAATAAGAATACAATGTTATAGAATATTATTTATTTAGTTTAAAACAAAATAAAACCAGGAAATAATATTGCACAAAATCATGCCTCAAAAAGCCTAGATTAGGTTAAGTGGGGCGGCGAAAGGTTGGTGTTTGTTGATTTTGGATCATTTCTTCTACCTCAACTGAGCTGGTATGATTAGGGCAAGGGGATTAGTGAATCTTTTCCGAACCCTTACTGATGGTCACATTTTTGGTGCAACTAGGGCTCATCCAACTAGAACATCATAATTATGGGAATATATTCTCTTTGAACCTATCTTTAGTGGAAAGTGTCCTTTATTATACGTAAACATACGGTATTATTATGAGTTAACATCCTTTTCAAAGATTTATGTTTAGATAATCACCCTGAATGTTGCTTTTCTTCAACAAAATGTGAGCATCTCAATAGAAACATATTAAGTCTTAAAGTGGTATTTTAAAATATAGTTGAGGGTCGATGACTGTTTCATGTGTCTATGTGACAGGGCATCGTGAGGGTTCACCTAGAAATGGTGGTGGCCAACACCCTGAGTGAGGTTGCAGTGGCGTCCAGTAACCACCCTCATCCACGCAGCCTCCGACCTCAGGGGTCGTGCCGACACCGATGGTGGCGCAGTGCTACGACAGAGACAAACAAGCGTGGACAATAAAAAGCGACTGTCACTCGGAGACGGTCAGACTGCACATGGTTTACAAGGACATACACAATGTGCCTAGGAACCATCTCAGGTACAAAACATGAGAGAGAGTGTAACTGTTGTGCTACTTTTATGTTTGTTATAAAATTTTAACATTTATTTAAGGTATTAAATGTGCAATTTCTGAACCGACTATTATATCAGAACATGAAATTTCTATGAGCGAATGCAAAAAAGCTTACCAATTTTGCCAGGAAAGGTATTTTCACAAACCTTCCAGGGTCTTTTACATGTCCACAATTGACATAGGACCAACGGCTTTACTTTCCCTCCGAAGGAAGTTGAGCTACGGATTTTAACACTCAAAAAAATGTGTCGATACTGGTTGGGTTTGAACCTACGAACATCGGGTCCATAGATGAGCACTTTACCTCAAGAACTCTAAGGTCAACTCTACTATAACATATGCATACCTGTTATTATGCCTGTTCTATTACCTATATTCATATTCAATAAATGCTATGACTATTAAAACATATTTTTTCTTGTTTTGTTATTTTTATACTTGTGTTATTAACCTTTATACCTGTTTTAGTAGATTTATGCCCATTTTATTACCTTTATGCCTATTTTAAAACAGGTATACAAGTTAAACACGTCTGGGCCGAAACAATTAGACGATTTGTAACTTGAAATTAATACTTTAACTGGAAAGTAAATCTTCACTAGCTAAATAAAAGCAAACTATATATTAATACATTTTTTGTAGATGTCACTGATGTGAGCTTTACCGGACGTCAGACAAATCTTCACACGTTGTCTATCGCGTTCCTCAGTATAGATCGTTGTAATTGTTTCCACACCACCCTGTATTATCATTATGTTTATTCTATTTTTTAGCGGTTATTTACAAGGACGTAGCGTCAGAGATTAAGGACCAATACTAACTACAATGTCACGTTATTCTATTCGTTAGGGTTAAAGTTAAGTGATAAACCCACTTCTTTCGATTTTACAATGTTTGGTTAGCGCTAATGTCCGCGTTAAGGTGTTCTTTAGTTAACGTGAGATCTATATTCCGGTTAGCAAAATTAACACCCACATTAACAACGTTAAACACTCCTCAATATTGCTTTCAAGGCGATTGTTTATTGAGATGAAATGTTTAAAACCACCCCTAGGTTTTACACGAAAGAGGAGGAACGCTCTGGAAAACTTACGATTTCATCCGTCCTCAGCAGTCTAGCTCAAACCGACTGGCGCTTAGCTAACTACGCCACCGAGGTAGGTTTATGATAGTGATGATTTATTGTTTGATTATGATGACTTTGAAAATGAGTTGAACGTTCTAAGAAACCCAAGACTTGGAAGACCAAAGAGATGATTGGAACAAAAGACTTTCCTGGAATTTTATAATGAGGATGAATTCATTTTACGTTTTCATCTAAACATAAATAAAGTGTTAGAAATTCTTTAAGTGAATGAACACAAATTAGAATAATTGTTTATTTTCAGTTGTTTGTATTTATCTATTAATTCAATCAGCAACTTTGACTCTTCTTTGCTAAAATTTAAACTTTCACGTTTATGATATTCAACAGACATTTTAGCAGAAAAATAAATACTCTAAAAGATATCAGATAACCTTACACAGACGTGATAAATTGAACTTTCTTTAATTGATTTGTTTTCATAACAGTTCCTTAGACGTCGTAATGACTTTCTTATATTCTCTATGGTAAAATTAAGCCAATCAAAAGCTTTGAAACAAATCTAGCGCTCCGAGAAAGTTAACGATACGAACTAATGGAAAGCACCTGTTCTTAATTGGACGAGCACATGAAAATAGTATTGTAAAACACAACGCCCAGTTTAACCAACGGTTAGACTTTACGAACAGTTAAATTACGAGGACTTTGACGAAACATTGTAATATTGGTCCTTAACCTAGCCAAACCTTCTATTTGACAGTTAATAAAAATAAATACCAAAGGTTTATTAACTATTGTAAGCTTAAAAACAACTCCCAAAATGATAAAACCTACATAAATGCACCTTGCACAGAAAAAATATATTCAATCCCCTTTCCCCATTGAGACTCACTTCACTTTGTAGCAAAAATAAATTTTCTGTTACCTTTATCCTTCACTGGACTAATTTGGTAACGTGATAAACAAGGTGAAATTTAAATGGAAAGATAAAGTGTTTAACAATAAATAAATTTATTAAAAACCGAAAATAATAAGAATTAGGTTTACAATAATATTACAAGATTACAAGTTTGAAGCTTATTTCAATTAATGACCTTGTGAAATTAGATTGTCTTGCTGTAGCTACAAGGGCTGAGCTGGACCCAGGCTACAGGCAGGTGTTTTCTAAAGGAGAAAACAATTAAGTAGTAATTAACATAATGGTATTGGACAAGGTATACATATAGACATAAATCAGTTAGCTTGACTGGGTCTTAAGACAATATCCTTAAAATACTTTGGTTAATAATAAAAAGATCTGTAGATAACAGTGGTGAATGGCTAAAAAACAGGTGTCGATTAACAGGTACTATGGCTGGTCCCTTTCCCTATTGGTACTGCCAGAGCATTCAATAGTACAAACAATGCTAATAGGAATTACACCTAAAAAGCAATGCCAAACCAATAGGAGCCAAAAAACAGGTAAAGACAGAAAGTATTATTTGCGCAGACCCATTATGACACAAGCGGAGTTCGTCCACGGCGTAGTGAGAAACATTGGCTCAGAATAAATGAATGGAACTTGTGGAGGTTAGTAAGTCTAATATCTTACTACATTAGAAGCCAAAGGCTCACAATATAAAGGCTGTATCATAAGGATACAGAGAAACATAGTCACTAGGACTGGGTATACCAAGTCTAAGAGTTTCGCTAAATACTAGTCGATATGACACTTATCCTTCATTCAGGAGGACACAATATTTATTCAATTAAATTAACCTTCTGATTCTGAAGTCAACAAGACTTTAAATGGTTTTAACTGTCACTTCGACATAGTATAAAACTATCTAACAAATGAAAGTCGCCTTCGACTATAGAAACAGAACAAAAAGAATATCAAGCATGTCTCGGTAGACATTGTCTGGATTTTACAAAAAAAAAAAAACTCTAAGCCAGACAAATTTAAAGATGTTGCCAGGTTACTTAAGTATTTGAAGAATATCCTTCTGGCCTGGCGTGGCAGTGGATACGACGGCCGAGACTCCAATGTCATGGGTTCCTTCGTTAAGTAAAGTTGTAGAGGTTCCTCCTTCGACGCTGGGTTGTAGTAGTTTGCGATTCTGTGAATCTGAGAAGCAACCTTTTTATACTCTAAAATCTGACTTGAACGGAACAAAACAAAAATAGGTGATGAACTTAGAAACATAGAAAAAGAGAGAGAGAGGAAGGCGGGGAGAAAGGGAAACGAAGCAGGGAGAACCGCTTGCGGGGAAAGTGGAAAATATGTTTCCTTGGACGGCCGCTAGTCTTCTCTGAAGGGCAAGTGGGTCACCAGGTCAAGTACATTCTACGCTTCTTTCTTCATCAGATGTTGTAATGAAAGCACGTGTGGTTGAAGTCAGGCCGCCATCATTGAATAATTTTCTTTTCTAACACGTGGCGAACAAATCCAAGAACATCTTGAAATGGTGAGTAGATACCGAAGCATCTTCTATTTAAATATATCCATTTTGATTATATTCTTTAGGCTCAGTTATTATTATTATGAGAATTAGCGATATAGACGTCCTTTACAATATTTTCTTGTAGGCAGCATGTAAAATCTATGCGAATCTATCCAACATCATCCAATGGCAACGGGTATGCGTTAAAGCATTTTATTCATAAATTTGATAATGTTAATCCTCTTCTTTGATATCCGCTACAGTATTTATCAAAAGACAATATCTTTCCAACAACCATGTATTTCAATTTAGGGAGACACGAGATTGTATCAGACTTCACCTAGTCAGGGAAAATAAACTTTGGGGTAGATTACTATTAAATATGTTAATATTACTTCTTTCTTTCGTTTCTATTGTCGAAAATTATCAACATATTGATATTCAATTGTAGCTGTCCAATCTGCCTGATTGACATGCTACATTTCTAATTGGCATTACTCCTTTAAGATTCCCACCTTCTATCTCTACTTAAGGGGTACCTCTACCTACATCGAGTATAAAAACTAGTCTCTACGGAGTTGTAAAATTGTTTGGTGTTTATATGCGGGGTTAAAATATTAATAAAACTGTATTACTCTTAAATAAATGCATTTAACAAACATTTACATTACAATTATACTAAGCAACTACAACTTCAATATGTTAGTTTATTTTATTTGTATGCAATATCCTGTGAAAAGTTTTGATGGATTTTTTATAATTGGCAACATTTTAATTTTTAAGTGATGGCAAGGGGTTTGGCACAAAGACTGCTTTGGTTTTTTATTGTTGTTTTTTCTATGCACCAAGTCCTAGTACCGGTTCATGCGATATGCATAATGTAGGTCTACTAGTTATTCTAATGCGCTAAGGATAAGGTAGGAACAATTTTAGAGTATATACCCGCAATTGCGTGAAGGGAAACTATTTAGTAAATAAATAAAAAAAAACTGTAGATCCCTCTTGGATTCCAGTTCCCATCTCCCTGTTATCGGCAGTCTAGTTTATTGCAAGAGTGACGCCTTAGACCATGCGGGCACTGAAACAGTATTTAGGGTAGTTCTTGAGGGAAAAGGCGGGGGGGAAGGGGGGGAAAGGGGGGAAGGGGGGGTTATTACTTTAAAAATATTCTCACCAAAGCTAATCGCATGAAATATCTGCCCTACTACCTGACTTAAAAACGTTTACCCACTTAGGCCTCCAGTAAGAAATATTAATTCTCGAAAATACATAATCAATTACAGGTAAATAAACAATGAATTATTTGTTTAAATTATATATTCATCATAAGCCTTTTCTTTCCTTTTTGGCATTTTGGACCTTTATAAAACTATGTTATTTTCTTTTAGTTTTGACTCTGAAATATTGTTTATGTATTTTTGTTAACGATGGTGTAGACGCGTGTAATATAAGTGTATTTATGTAGAGCAATCACGGCTCGTGGATTTCAACATTGGGAGGACTGTATTTGGGGGGCGGGAGGGCGGGGAGCTACTGGAGTGTCTGGGGGTTATAGAATTTTTAAAATCTAAGCCCTAAAAGTGTATTTTTAAGGTCATCCTGAGCTTCTGAAAATAAGACATAAACTAAGAAATCTTCTTCCCCCACTACTCATAAAATTATACACATTATTAACTTGCAAATGTAAAGATCACTACTACTACATTGTTATAATAATTGAAATTTGCTGTCACAATTATTACAGCTCGACAAAAGATGCGCGCCGCGTAACACTCGGCTGGACACAGAAACTGTATTTTTGGTCTGCATTACAGAACAGCCCGTGAAGGCGCCAAATCACGCGACCCTCTCCTTACCCCACCCTGGAGCTCTCCTACCCAATAAGCACCGCGAGCGCATGCGCCATATAGACACTGGACTGCTCAAAGCCACAGCCCGGCATGGAGAAATATGATTGCGTTTCTACTTTCCACCCCATTGCTAGGCAGGCGCACGGAATAAGGCTGTATTGTGTAGCAATCATAAGCGATTAAGAGGGACGTTCATTTTAATGTTTAAGCAGCCAATACCATGATATGATGATTATACTGTTATTCACAAATAGTTCAGATAATTCTGGGAGGGCAGCAACCCTATACGACGAGCCGCCACTGATGTAAAGTGCGTGCTCAAATTATTTGAAAGATATTTGGTTTACATATATATATATTTTTTTTAAATGGAAGGAGAATACCTTATAAACATATTTTGTTTATTGTTTATGTCGTGTCATGTTAATAATAATAAGCTATTAACATTATGTGCAAAAACGGTGGACTAGTGCAGTATACTTGTACAAGATATTAGTAAGACGATTGGTGCCTATATTTCAGTATTTCCTTCTTCATAATTCTAGCCACGCCACTAGTTATTTATGTAAAGTTTATTTATTATCACGATAAGATTAACCGATAAAATAATAGCAAATGTTAATTAAACTATTATAACTTATCTCATTAAATATTTTATTTATAAACACTGATTTAATTGTCAAGTTTATTTCTTCAGCCTGGTATATTTTCATCTTTCTAGCTTTATTGTTTTGAAACTGAATAATTTCCTATTAATGATCATTTTATTATATTTTTATTAATGAATAATATTCCCGTTGGTATAGTTATTAATAACTGTATGTTTTACCATGAACCCTATTTTCGATTTTTATTTTAAATCTATAAAAATGAGGTTTTATGGTTTATCCGTTTTACAATAATAAATGTAGTTACATAATTATCATTTATTATAACTATTAATTTAATTAATAAATAAGATTATAATATGATATAACATGACCTCCTATGTGATCTAGTGGTCATATATCTTGGCTTTATATCCAGAGACTCCGGGTTCGATTCCCCGTGCTTCCATATATTTCCGTAAATCAGGGTGTCTGGTAGGGTGTTATCAAGCTCGTGAGGACCATTGAGGAGCTACTTGGTCTAAAAAACTGAAATTAACGGTTGAAGGATTCATTGTTCTGACCACATCACACCCTCTATCCGCAAATGTTGGCACTATCTTGGCCAACATGTTATTGCCACTCGGTCAGTATAGCTCATTTGCTGTCTAATGGCATGGAGGTTTTTAAATTTTAAATATAGCATTCTTTCTATGTATAAATATTACAATATTTAAAATCATGCATGCATGATACTGTCTTGTAAATTATATATCTGAAGGTTATAATGAAGTGAACTAATTTGAGCAACTTTTTATTTTCAAATACATCTAAGAGTTGGTACAAAATTATGTCTTCAACCTACTACTCCCCAAAGTTATGTCTGTTCCACCTACTACTCCCTAAAATTATGTCTGATCCACCTACTACTCCCCAAAGTTATGTCTGTTCCACCTACTACTCCCCAAAGTTATGTCTGTTCCACCTACTACTCCCCAAAGTTATGTCTGTTCCACCTACTACTCCAAGTTCTACTCTACCCCAAAGTTATGTCTGTTCACTCTACTCCAATTATTCTGTTTACCTTACTCCCCAAAGTTATGTCTGATCCACCTACTACTCCCCAAAGTTATGTCTGTTCCACCTACTACTCCCAAAGTTATGTCTGTTCACACACCATATCTACTCCCCAAAGTTATGTCTGTTCCACCTACTACTCCCCAAAGTTATGTCTGATTCCACCTACTACTCCCCAAAGTTATGTCTGTTCCACCTACTACTCCCCAAAGTTATGTCTGTTCCACCTACTACTCCCCAAAGTTATGTCTGTTCCACCTACTACTCCCCAAAGTTATGTCTGTTCCACCTACTACTCCCCAAAGTTATGTCTGTTCCACCTACTACTCCCCAAAGTTATGTCTGTTCCACCTATACTCCCAAAGTTATGTCTGTTCACCTACTATCCCCAAAGTTATGTCTGTTCCACCTACTACTCCCCAAAGTTATGTCTGTTCCACCTACTACTCCCCAAAGTTATGTCTGTTCCACCTACTACTCCCCAAAGTTATGTCTGTTCCACCTACTACTCCCCAAAAGTTTATTCCCATGTCTTCCACACTACTACTCCCAAAGTTATGTCTGTTCCACCTACTACTCCCCAAAGTTATGTCTGTTCCACCTACTACTCCCCAAAGTTATGTTGTTCACCTACTACCCCTTACTTTCATACTACTCCCCAAAGTTATGTCTGTCCACCTACTACTCCCCAAAGTTATGTCTGTTCCACCTACTACTCCCCAAAGTTATGTCTGTTCCACCTACTACTCCCCAAAGTTATGTCTGTTCCACCTACTACTCCAATCTTCCTCTCCCAAAGTTATGTCTGTTCCACCTACTACTCCCCAAATATCGTTATTCACTGTTCCACCTACTACTCCCAAAGTTATGTCTGTTCCACCTACTACTCCCCAAAGTTATGTCTGTTCCACCTACTACTCCCCAAAGTTATGTCTGTCCACCTACTACTCCCCAAAGTTATGTCTGTTCCACCTAACTACCTCCCCAAAGTTATGTCTGTTCCACCTACTACTCCCCAAAGTTATGTCTGTCCACCTACTACTCCCCAAAGTTATGTCTGTCCACCTACTACTCCCCAAAGTTATGTCTGTCCACCTACTACTCCCCAAAGTTATGTCTGTATCCACCTACTACTCCCCAAAGTTATGTCTGTTCCACCTACTCTCTACAATTTGTACTCTACTTCCCCAAAGTTATGTCTGTTCCACCTACTACTCCCCAAAGTTATGTTGTCCTACTCCCAATACACCTACTACTCCCCAAAGTTATGTCTGTTCCACCTACTACTCCCCAAAGTTATGTCTGTTCCACCTACTACTCCCCAAAGTTATGTCTGTCCACCTACTACTCCCCAAAGTTATGTCTGTTCCACCTACTACTCCCCAAAGTTATGTCTGTTCCACCTACTACTCCCCAAAGTTATGTCTGATTCCACCTACTAACTCCCCAAAGTTATGTCTGTCACCTACTACTCCCCAAAGTTATGTCTGTCCACCTACTCTCCCCAAAGTTATTCTCACTACTACTCCCCAAAGTTATGTCTGATCCACCTACTACTCCCCAAAGTTATGTCTGTTCCACCTACTACTCCCCAAAGTTATGTCTGATTCCACCTACTACTCCCCAAAGTTATGTCTGTTCCACCTACTACTCCCCAAAGTTATGTCCACTACTATCCCAACTCTTCACTACTACTCCCCAAAGTTATGTCTGATCCACCTACTACTCCCCAAAGTTATGTCTGATCCACCTACTACTCCCCAAAGTTATGTCTGATTCCACCTACTACTCCCCAAAGTTATGTTGTTCACCTATACCCCCGTACTACTTCCCCAAAGTTATGTCTGATCCACCTACTACTCCCAAATTATGTCTGTCCACTACTACTCCCCAAAGTTATGTCATGTTCCACCTACTACTCCCAAAGTTATGTCTGTTCCACCTACTACTCCCCAAAGTTATGTCTGTTCCACCTACTACTCCCCAAAGTTATGTCTGATCCACCTACTACTCCCCAAATTTATGTCTGTTCCACCTACTACTCCCCAAAGTTATGTCTGTTCCACCTACTACTCCCCAAAGTTATGTCTGTTCCACCTACTACTCCCCAAAGTTATGTCTGATCCACCTACTACTCCCCAAAGTTATGTCTGATCCACCTACTACTCCCCAAAGTTATGTCTGATCCACCTACTACTCCCCAAAGTTATGTCTGATCCACCTACTACTCCCCAAAGTTATGTCTGTTCCACCTACTACTCCCCAAAGTTATGTCTGTTCCACCTACTACTCCCCAAAGTTATGTCTGATCCACCTACTACTCCCCAAATTTATGTCTGATCCACCTACTACTCCCCAAAGTTATGTATGTTCCACCTACTACTCCCCAAAGTTATGTCTGATCCACCTACTACTCCCCAAACAGGCGCGGATCCAGAAAATTTTCATAGGGGGGTCATGATAATTATAAATAACATAACTACTACTACTACTACTACTACTACTACTAATAATAATAATAATAATAATAATAGTAATAATTAATAATAACTATAAAACCTATACAAAACATTGTTCAAACGTACCTCATATTTTATAAATGCATTAATTGCATTTTCCTCTTATTCTTTTGAGCAAATTTCTCCAAAACTTCATCAGGATGTACTTCTATGCTTCGATGAATATTTAACATGGCCTAACCATTTAATCGTTCCTCATCCATATTTGACCTTAAGTATGTCTTTAACCTTCTTAGGGTAGAAAATGATCTCTCACTAGTGCAAGTAGTCACGGGAAGAACAGACAAAATGTGGAGAAGAACTTTAATGTTTGGGTAAAAACCATCTGAAGCATGCATTAAGCTGTCAACCGCACTAGATGGACACTCTGCCTTAGATTTATGTTTCAAGCGTTGTTGCCACAAGTCAATCTCTCCACGAAGTTCTGACGAAGTCCCAGGAAGGCCATTAGCATATGTTTGAGCTGCTTGTAATAAAATTTCATTGTCTTGGTTGGCAAATGCTGGTATTAAACCGTATAATGTGATAATATTATTATGTCCAGTTGATGAAAATCTAGTTGACAATTCAGAAATAAGATAGTCCACAAATGGCAGGTAAACATTTAGTCTATAATATTCCTCAGGACTATATGCAGCATCATTTGGCCCATGAGTTTGTGTCCGAAAGGTCCTTGGTAAAGTGATGTCAATTTCATGTTTTACAGCCAAATTCACCGATTCATTATAGACCTCTGTATATTTATTAGGGTTATTCCGATAATCTTTCAATGTCTCTAAAACATTTGCTACCATATTATAGAAGTTTTTCAGGTCTAACGAAGGGTTTTGAAACTGACGAGACAACGTGACTGTTATACTGAAGATAAATGAAACAAAATGCAGAGTTATAATAAATTCAAACCTGAGAACTGAGGTGAGTAAAAGTGCTGACTTTGATGATAGTTCTTCCGCATCAAATACTTGTAGGAAACATACAACTGCATCAAAAACATGTAAGAATTGTAAAAATGCATCGTGTCGTTCTACCCAACGCGTCTCACAAAGCGTTTTGAGTTTGCACTTTGTTTCTTCAGGGTATTGTTCATGTAGTTTTGCTTTCATTAAAGCTGTTCGTTTACTGGATTCTCTTACTTCATTTGTTACGTTACTGACCACAGCAGTAGCGTTCCTTATACATGTTAGATAACATGCTTTAGAAATGGACAGATTTAGTTTGTGAGAAGCACAGTGCATATATATAGCAAGAGGCTGCTTTTCCCTAATACGAGCTTGCACACCTTTGATTTTACCAGACATGTTAGACCCTCCATCGTACCCTTGACCACGCAGGTTCTCAATTTTTCAAGAAGTAAGTTTGTGAGAGCCTCGCCACTGAGATTTCTCGCTTCCACAAAACCTAAGAATTCTTCTCGAATTTTGAGTGAAAGTATGTCCAGAAATCTAACACAAAGACTCATCTGTTCAACTGTTCCAACATCCGTTGTTTCATCTGCTTGTACCGAAAAAAATTGCCCTGCTTTAATAGACTTAACAATTTTACTAAGGATAACTTCTCCAAAAGCTTCAATTAATTCATTCTGAGTTGTTTTACTAATAAATGTTGCATTTTTGGGTGCTGTTTTTATGTGATTCTTTAAATCACTATCACCGGCATCAATACGGAATCTTAAAAGTGCTCGAAAGTTTCCCTCATTTTCTGTGCTATCGTTTTCGCTAAGCTCTCCATCATCACGATGACCTCTTAGGGGAAAGTTTTGTCGGCCACATAGTATAACTGTCTTTATCATGGGTATCAAACGTGCTCGATTTTCTTCAATTCTTTTTTTCACTTCACAATTTAGTCTGACTTCAACTGATTGTGTCCTGTTTTAAAATGTATTCTTAAATTCAGAACATCTTATAATTGCTGTTTTAAGATATTCATTGGAGGCATGTCCGCAAAGCATTTCATTTCCTTTTTTGTAGTTTAGAAACGGAGTCCGTACAAAGCTTCCGAGAGATATTCTACTCCTAAGTAGTAAGAATAGTCATGCCTCAGGGCGGAAGTTGATGACGTCATAGCTCCCCTCACCTCATTTCCTCCCTCGTGGTTGTCTCGCGTGTTCCAGGGAGTCCCCCCCTCCCCCTGATGATCCATAGGGACATTGGGAGGGTGAAGGGGAGAGGGTGTAGGAGATGTGGGGGGATGATTCGTCGGAGGAGACGGTGGTTGCGGGGGGATGGGTAGTATGATTGGTTCAGGAAGTTCCCTCACCCCATGGTTGTCTCGCGTGTTCCCCCTTTCCCTCCCGCGGCATGTCGCTCACTCTCTCTCGCTCCTGCCTCTCTCTCGCTCTCAAATCTGGAAGGCTGTTCATGTTTCAGGACGGAAATGCCCTCCTCACCCCTCCACGCAGGAATACTGGGACAGTGGAGAAGTGTACCCACCCTGTTGGAGTTCTCCCCCTCTCTCACACTCCTACTAGGCAGCAACTTTTTTCGTAAGATGATGTGTTTGTTTTTCCATCCTCCCTCCAAGCAAATGAGGCTCTACTTCCAGGAAGAATGTTTTTACTCATGGTACATTTGCGAATGAAACTTTTTTCGGAAGATGTCATGTTTGTTTTTCCATCCTCCCTCCAAGCAAATGAGGCTACACTTCCAGGAATAATGTTTTTTCATACTCTCATGCATTCATGAATAAACCTTTTTTTTCAAAACATATCGGAAAATGGTGTGTTTGTTTTCCCATCCTCTCCGAGGCAACACTTCCAGGAATAATGTTTTTACTCATGGTACATTCATTAATAAACCTTTTTTCAAAACATATCGGAAAATGGTGTGTTTGTTTTCCCATCCTCCCTCCAAGCAAATGAGGCTACACTTCCAGGAATAATGTTTTTACTCATGGTACATTCATGAATAAACCTTTTTTTCAAAACATATCGGAAAATGGTGTGTTTGTTTTCCCATCCTCCCACCAAGCAAATGAGGCTACACTTCCAGGAATAATGTTTTTTTCATACTCTCATCATGGTACATTCATGAATAAACCTTTTTTTTCAAAACATATCGGAAAATGGTGTGTTTGTTTTCCCATCCTCCCACCAAGCAAATGAGGCTACACTTCCAGGAATAATGTTTTTTTTTCATACTCTCATCATGGTACATTCATGAATAAACCTTTTTTCAAAACATATCGGAAAATGGTGTGTTTGTTTTCCCATCCTCCCACCAAGCAAATGAGGCTACACTTCCAGGAATAATGTTTTTTCATACTCTCATCATGGTACATTCATGAATAAACCTTTTTTTCAAAACATATCGGAAAATGGTGTGTTTGTTTTCCCATCCTCCACCAAGCAAATGAGGCTACACTTCCAGGAATAATGTTTTTTCATACTCTCATCATGGTACATTCATGAATAAACCTTTTTTCAAAACATATCGGAAAATGGTGTGTTTGTTTTCCCATCCTCCCACCAAGCAAATGAGGCTACACTTCCAGGAATAATGTTTTTTCATACTCTCATCATGGTACATTCATGAATAAACCTTTTTTTCAAAACATATCGGAAAATGGTGTGTTTGTTTTCCCATCCTCCCACCAAACAAATGAGGCTACACTTCCAGGAATAATGTTTTTTCATACTCTCATCATGGTACATTCATGAATAAACCTTTTTTCAAAACATATCGGAAAATGGTGTGTTTGTTTTCCCATCCTCCCACCAAGCAAATGAGGCTACACTTCCAGGAATAATGTTTTTTCATACTCTCATCATGGTACATTCATGAATAAACCTTTTTTCAAAACATATCGGAAAATGGTGTGTTTGTTTTCCCATCCTCCCACCAAGCAAATGAGGCTACACTTCCAGGAATAATGTTTTTTCATACTCTCATCATGGTACATTCATGAATAAACCTTTTTTCAAAACATATCGGAAAATGGTGTGTTTGTTTTCCCATCCTCCCACCAAGCAAATGAGGCTACACTTCCAGGTATAATGTTTTTTTCATACTCTCATCATGGTACATTCATGAATAAACCTTTTTTCAAAACATATCGGAAAATGGTGTGTTTGTTTTCCCATCCTCCCACCAAGCAAATGAGGCTACACTTCCAGGAATAATGTTTTTTTCATACTCTCATCATGGTACATTCATGAATAAACCTTTTTTCAAAACATATCGGAAAATGGTGTGTTTGTTTTCCCATCCTCCCACCAAGCAAATGAGGCTACACTTCCAGGAATAATGTTTTTTTCATACTCTCATCATGGTACATTCATGAATAAACCTTTTTTCAAAACATATCGGAAAATGGTGTGTTTGTTTTTCCATCCTCCCTCCGAGGCTCCACTTCCAGGAAGAATGTTTTTACTCATGGTACATTCACGAGAGGAGATCCAGGTTCGAATATTGGTCAGGTGAACTGGGGGTTGGTTTTCCACTCTCCCTCCAAGCAAATGTGGGTTCACTTCCTCTAAGCTAATACGGATGTACTTACTTTAAAATTAAATCTTATTCATCTCCATTTCAGGAATTCAAAACCTAAAAAAAATTTAGAATTAAAACGAGGAGATCGAGGTTCGAATCTTGATCAGGTGAACTGAGGCTTGGTTTTTCCACTCTCCCTCCAAGCAAATGTGGGTTCACTTCCTCTAAGCTAATACGGGTGTACTTACTTTAAAAATTAAATCTTATTCATCTCCATTTCAGGAAATCAAAACCTAAAAAAATTTTAGAATTAAAACGGGGAGATCGAGGTTCGAATCTTGATCAGGTGAACTAAGGCTTGGTTTTTCCACTCTCCCTACAAGCAAATGCGGGTTCCTAATTCAACCTTCCCAATTAGCGTAATTAGTACTCTGAACGATTTTACACTCTCATAATGCACAAATGATGGTACATTTGTTACATTGTGAACGTACAAATTTGTGTGTGTATATCATTCTATCTGTCTTATATAATCAAAATTCGTATAAGAATTAAAACGAGGAGATCGAGGTTCGAATCTTGATCAGGTGAATAGAGGGTTGGTTTTTCCACTCTCCCTCCAAGCAAATGCGGGTTCTTAATTCAACCCTCCCAATTCCCAATTAGTACTCTGAACGATTTTACACTCTCATCATACACAAATGATGGTACATTTGTTACATTGTGAACGTACAAATTTGTGTGTGTGTATATCATTCTATCTGTCTTATATAATCAAAGTTCGTATAAGAATTAAAACGGCGAGATCGAAGTTCGAATCTTGGTCGGGTGAACTAGAGGGTTGGTTTTCCGCTCCCCCTCCAAGCAAATGCGAGTTCTTAATTCAACCTTCCCAATTCCCAATTAGTACTCTGAATGATTTTACACAAATGATGCTACATTTGTTACATTGTGAACGTTCAAGTTTGTGTGTATATTCGAAATTCATATAAGAATTAAAAAGGGGGATCCAGGTTCGAATCTTGGTCAGGTGAACTGAGGGTTGGCTTTTTTTCACTCTCCCTTCAGGCAAATGCGAGTTCCCAGTACTCTGAATGATTTTACACACACTCATCATGTGCAAATGATGCTACATTCAGATATAAACTTTTTTCGTACATATCGGAAGACGACGTGTTTGTGAAGAACAAGGTTCGAATCTCGATAGTGTGAACTGAGGACGGTTTTTCCACTCCCTCTTCATGCACCTTACATAACCCGAACGGGTAGTAGCGAGATAGTTTAAATCCTTTCTTATGACGGGGTAGGGTTCCTCAGGCCATGCCTGGTCATGTCGGTGTGAAGATTACCAATCCAGGACTCGATTCCCGGGAGTCCGAGCTTCAGGGTCCGGGCTTGGTTCGCCTCAGGGTCCGAGCTTCAATCCCTGGCAAAGACATACATATCTTCCGGATTCGGACATGACTGAGATACTAGAAAATGAATAAATTAGTATATTTTAGAGAAATTCTCATCTCGAGCCTCCCCGCATCAAGCAGGAATGATGATACAAAGAACCCTACTCATCCATGTAGGACAAGGTGATGGACTTCTACGTCAACGATCTGCGGTCAACCCTCGGGTTCACTTCCCAATTCCTAATTCTTTAGCACCGTATAAGAATTAAATGTAAAAAAACACATGCACACAAAGACGTTAGCTTCAATGCTTGTATATCATAGCTTCATGTTCCTGATACATGCGTATATATACACACAATATACACATACACACATACATACAAACATACATACACACGCATATACACATATACACACATATACACACATATACACAAATATACACAAATATACACACATATACGCTTATACACATACACACATATACACAAATATACGCACATACATACACACATATACACACATATACACACATATACACACATATACACAAATATACACAAATATACACACATATACGCTTATACACATACACACATATACACAAATATACGCACATACATACACACATATACACACATATACACAAATATACACGCATATACACATATACACACATACACGCTCATACACATATACGCTCATACACACACACATATATACATATACACATACACACACACATATATACATATACACACACACACACACACACATACACACACACACATACATGCGCATATACGCTCATACACGCATGTACACATATACACATATACGCTCATACAAACATATACACACATATACACATATACACACATATACGCACATATACACACATATACATATACGCACATACACACACATACACACATACACACATATACACACATACACATATACGCACATACACACGCATACACACATACACACATATACACACATATACATATACACATATATACTCATATACACACATATACATATACACACATACACACATACACAGCGAGTAGTTGTAAAGTTAGAGTTTATAGTTTGTAATAGAGCGTTCACGTAATTTATGCACCGAGATTCTTTTAAGAAAGTCTTGGCATTCCCGATACAAGGCGGTAAAGACCCACAGTTCTCTGTAAGTAGCCACATTCTTTTCCTACCTCTGGCACGATTATGAAGTCATCAAGGTGGGAAGTTTAGAAAGAGAAGAAAAGTGCAAAAGGGTTTGAGAAACACGAAAGCGTTAGAGAAAGATAGAGCGCATTTCAAAAAAGATATTGTTAATGTTGAAAGGGATACTAACAGACTCTTAGGTTTTGTATAAAATTATGTAGAAATTATGTTTAAAATTGGTTAATTACTTAAAACTATACAATCTTTGGGAAGTTTGCCCTAGTTTGTTAAACCTTTTTATTTTCCAGTGCGTCTAGTACACGTTCGTGCTATATGTAGAAATCAGATAAATGAAGCTGTAATTTTACCTACTTTGGTAGCTGCTTGGTCTAATGGTTCATTCTCGCGACGCACTGGATTGCTAATGACATGGAGAGCGTGGTTCGAATCCTGGTTGAGTGTATTGAAGGCGATTTTTCCTAAATGGTTTTCCAATCTCCTTTAACTTAAATGCAGTTACACTTACTTTATATTCAACCTTTATTCCTCATCCCTTACTCACTAGCGGTATTAGCCTATATGCGTTAACATGAATCGATTGTAAGAAGTGGTGCTAATATATATAGGTATATATATGCTAAAAATAATATACACATTTATGTTCCTAAATTTTTGGATTGTGAGAAGCCCTTCTGAATTTAAAATTAATCGAAGACGCTCACATGCAAATAGTTGAGATTTTAGCTCCAGTAATGGTAAAAATACTTAATTACAAAAATGTCATGGACTCAGAAAGCAATATTAAAGCCTGACTCAATCTACGGATACCACTAATTAGAGAGGTAATACAACTCATTGCGGTGTGGTTTTCTGTATTATACTGTAGAAAACTGTGGAAATGAGATAAGTGAAACTTTTTAAGGCATTTTAAAATAATACCTTTATCAGTTTATTCTGCAAAGAACCCTGAGGTACTACCACAAGAATGACAGGAAGGTGTTATAATTCTATTAAAAAAAAGATTTAGAACAGAATGTAATAACTATGGAGGTTTCTCACTACAACCAAAATGATATAAAATTTTATCTGATAAAATTTCAATGAGTCCGACCCCATACGTAAAAGAAATTATTGGCGATCATCAGTATGGACTTAGACGAAATAGATCAACAACTAATCATATGTTTACTTTTCGACAAATATTAGAAAAAAATAGGAATTAGACATGACAATCCATCAACCATACCGACATTTTAAAACCCTATTATTAAGTTAAATGAAACAAATTATATGAAGTTTTAGTTATGGTGGGGGGGTACACCAAAACCTGTCAAACTGATTGAGATATGTTTGGATGATTCGCGTGGCAGAGTACGTACCGTTCCAGTACACCTCATTACACCCTATATCTATCTTGAGCTAGTTCTATCCAGTCCACCTCATTACATCCTATCACTATCTTGAGCTAGTTCTATCCAGTCCACCTCATTACATCCTATCTCTATCGTGAGCTAGTTATATTCAGTCCACCTCATTACACCCTATCCCTATCTTGAGCTAGTTCTATCCAGTCCACCTCATTACATCCTATCACTATCTTGAGCTAGTTATATTCAGTCCACCTCATTACACCCTATCCCTATCTTGAGCTACTCCTATCCAGTTCACCTCCTTACACCCTATCCCTATCTTGAGCTAGTTCTATCCAGTCCACCTCATTACATCCTATCACTATCTTGAGCTAGTTATATTCAGTCCACCTCATTACACCCTATCCCTATCTTGAGCTACTCCTATCCAGTTCACCTCCTTACACCCTATCCCTATCTTGAGCTAGTTCTATCCAGTCCACCTCATTACAGCCTATCTCTAACCTGAGCTAGTTTTATCCAGCCCAACTCATTACACCTTATCCCTATCTTGAGCTACTCCTATCCAGTTCACCTCCTTACACCCTATCCCTATCTTGAGCTAGTTCTATCCAGTCCACCTCATTACAGCCTATCTCTAACCTGAGCTAGTTTTATCCAGCCCAACTCATTACACCTTATCCCTATCTTGAGCTACTCCTATCCAGTACACCTCATTACACCTTATCCCTATCTTGAGATAGTTCTATCCAGTCCACCTCATTACACCTTATCCCTATCTTGAGCTAGTTCTATCCAGTACACCTCATTACACCTTATCCCTATCTTGAGCTAGTTCTATCCAGTCCAGCTCATTACACCTTATCCCTATCTTGAGCTAGTTCTATCCAGTCCACCTCGTTACAGCCTATCTCTAACTTGAGCTAGTTCTATCCAGTCCACCTCATTACGCCTCATATTTTTCAGATTCAATCTAATGTTATCCTCTTATCTGTGTGTCCAGGTCTTCCCAATGGTTCTACCGTCCTGTACCATGATCTCTGTCATCGAATCTTATATATATTTGCACTGTATGTTCCGAATGTAGAAATCTTAACGTGAAATAATTTTTTTTTTTTCAAGAGTCGGCTAAAGACATGCGATGACGCTTACAGGCAAAATCATTCTAATGTATTTAGACGTTATTTGGCCATTCATTAAGGGAAAATCGCGATTTAGAGAATGTTTTATACTGCGTATCATTTTACCGATAAAATGTCGTAATTATCCACTTCAGGGGGGTTGCACGGTCTAAGGTGTCGCTCTCGCAGTAGACTAGACCACCGAAGATGGGGCGATTGAGTTTAGAACCTCGGCCGGGTGTACTGAGAGGCTTGGTTTTCTACTCTCTAACTCCACGCAAATGCAGGTACACTTCCTCTCAAATTGAATCTTTCTTAGAACATCAGCGTAAGACGACGACTGTAAATAAGGTAATAATGATACTGAGTCTAGATAAACTCGTATATGAATGGGTAGCATTCAAGTGACATGATACTCTTACCGTACAAGGTCTCCCGCAACCGTCCAAACGCACGCAGGTTCATTAAACCCCCTGGTACGGTAACCAGGAGAGCTCACCTCCGGTAGCGTCCTAATTCTAGCGCTCGGTCAATGCATATACCTGAGCCATGCTCATGATCGTAAGACTATATTACCTATGGTTGAAATCCAGCTGAACCTTTGTTCGAGAGAGAGAGGCGAATGGTGGAATATTTATGGCAAACTAAGGGATGATTGTCGAGAGCAGCTACATGATCTAGCTCCCTCCTGCCTACAGGTTCAGAGGTTCGATCCTCCTCGACTCTTGTAACGTTTCTTCTCAGTCACGTCTCCGGTCTAGAGAACTGAGATTATATCGTCGCGTCGACTAACATGCTTCATCACTCTTATAGACTCAAGCTATATTCGTCCATCAGTACTTCTTAGAGAGGGAAGAAAGGAGTTAAGCGGGTTAGATAAGCAGAGTTCAGCTCGAGGGTTGTGGGAGAGAGAAAACCAACATGTTTCCTCTTTTAAGTCTCTCTCTACATCGAACGTTTGGATTTTCCCACACTCCCCAATCAGCCTTGACCTTACTCGGCAAGTTCCTCTCGTGTAAGGGTCCCCTCTAATCTTCGAAACGATGCATGCAGACGGAGTTTACCCCTGTTCCGAAAAAAACACATCGGAGCACATGACAGAGCTCCTGGTCCGTGATACATTAGGAGAGGGAGGAGAGACATGTATGTTTCCTTAAGGTTCCCGACATCTTAGCTAAGGGGATCCCGGCATGGCCTCGGAGAAGGTTTGGAGTCCTCCGGCATGTCACTAAGAATGTCTGCTAGTTATAGTAAGTTCACCTCATCACTAAGAATGAACGCTATTTTCAACCATGCCGAGAATCGAACTCGGGGACCTTTAACATAAAAGAGTGACTGAGCTAAGGTGTCAATACATTATTACCTTATTTACAGTCGTCGTCTTACGCTGATGTTCTAAGAAAGATTCAATTTGAGAGGAAGTGTACCTGCATTTGCGTGGAGTTAGAGAGTAGAAAACCAAGCCTCTCAGTACACCCGGCCGAGGTTCTAAACTCAATCGCCCCATCTTCGGTGGTCTAGTCTACTGCGAGAGCGACACCTTAGACCGTGCAACCCCCCTGAAGTGGATAATTACGACATTTTATCGGTAAAATGATACGCAGTATAAAACATTCTCTAAATCGCGATTTTCCCTTAATGAATGGCCAAATAACGTCTAAATACATTAGAATGATTTTGCCTGTAAGCGTCATCGCATGTCTTTAGCCGACTCTTGAAAAAAAAAAAATTATTTCACGTTAAGATTTCTACATTCGGAACATACAGTGCAAATATATATAAGATTCGATGACAGAGATCATGGTACAGGACGGTAGAACCATTGGGAAGACCTGGACACACAGATAAGAGGATAACATTAGATTGAATCTGAAAAATATGAGGCGTAATGAGGTGGACTGGATAGAACTAGCTCAAGTTAGAGATAGGCTGTAACGAGGTGGACTGGATAGAACTAGCTCAAGATAGGGATAAGGTGTAATGAGCTGGACTGGATAGAACTAGCTCAAGATAGGGATAAGGTGTAATGAGGTGTACTGGATAGAACTAGCTCAAGATAGGGATAAGGTGTAATGAGGTGGACTGGATAGAACTATCTCAAGATAGGGATAAGGTGTAATGAGGTGTACTGGATAGGAGTAGCTCAAGATAGGGATAAGGTGTAATGAGTTGGGCTGGATAAAACTAGCTCAGGTTAGAGATAGGCTGTAATGAGGTGGACTGGATAGAACTAGCTCAAGATAGGGATAGGGTGTAAGGAGGTGAACTGGATAGGAGTAGCTCAAGATAGGGATAAGGTGTAATGAGTTGGGCTGGATAAAACTAGCTCAGGTTAGAGATAGGCTGTAATGAGGTGGACTGGATAGAACTAGCTCAAGATAGGGATAGGGTGTAAGGAGGTGAACTGGATAGGAGTAGCTCAAGATAGGGATAGGGTGTAATGAGGTGGACTGAATATAACTAGCTCAAGATAGTGATAGGATGTAATGAGGTGGACTGGATAGAACTAGCTCAAGATAGGGATAGGGTGTAAGGAGGTGAACTGGATAGGAGTAGCTCAAGATAGGGATAGGGTGTAATGAGGTGGACTGAATATAACTAGCTCAAGATAGTGATAGGATGTAATGAGGTGGACTGGATAGAACTAGCTCAAGATAGGGATAGGGTGTAATGAGGTGGACTGAATATAACTAGCTCACGATAGAGATAGGATGTAATGAGGTGGACTGGATAGAACTAGCTCAAGATAGTGATAGGATGTAATGAGGTGGACTGGATAGAACTAGCTCAAGATAGATATAGGGTGTAATGAGGTGTACTGGAACGGTACGTACTCTGCCACGCGAATCATCCAAACATATCTCAATCAGTTTGACAGGTTTTGGTGTACCCCCCCACCATAACTAAAACTTCATATAATTTGTTTCATTTAACTTAATAATAGGGTTTTAAAATGTCGGTATGGTTGATGGATTGTCATGTCTAATTCCTATTTTTTTCTAATATTTGTCGAAAAGTAAACATATGATTAGTTGTTGATCTATTTCGTCTAAGTCCATACTGATGATCGCCAATAATTTCTTTTACGTATGGGGTCGGACTCATTGAAATTTTATCAGATAAAATTTTATATCATTTTGGTTGTAGTGAGAAACCTCCATAGTTATTACATTCTGTTCTAAATCTTTTTTTTAATAGAATTATAACACCTTCCTGTCATTCTTGTGGTAGTACCTCAGGGTTCTTTGCAGAATAAACTGATAAAGGTATTATTTTAAAATGCCTTAAAAAGTTTCACTTATCTCATTTCCACAGTTTTCTACAGTATAATACAGAAAACCACACCGCAATGAGTTGTATTACCTCTCTAATTAGTGGTATCCGTAGATTGAGTCAGGCTTTAATATTGCTTTCTGAGTCCATGACATTTTTGTAATTAAGTATTTTTACCATTACTGGAGCTAAAATCTCAACTATTTGCATGTGAGCGTCTTCGATTAATTTTAAATTCAGAAGGGCTTCTCACAATCCAAAAATTTAGGAACATAAATGTGTATATTATTTTTAGCATATATATACCTATATATATTAGCACCACTTCTTACAATCGATTCATGTTAACGCATATAGGCTAATACCGCTAGTGAGTAAGGGATGAGGAATAAAGGTTGAATATAAAGTAAGTGTAACTGCATTTAAGTTAAAGGAGATTGGAAAACCATTTAGGAAAAATCGCCTTCAATACACTCAACCAGGATTCGAACCACGCTCTCCATGTCATTAGCAATCCAGTGCGTCGCGAGAATGAACCATTAGACCAAGCAGCTACCAAAGTAGGTAAAATTACAGCTTCATTTATCTGATTTCTACATATAGCACGAACGTGTACTAGACGCACTGGAAAATAAAAAGGTTTAACAAACTAGGGCAAACTTCCCAAAGATTGTATAGTTTTAAGTAATTAACCAATTTTAAACATAATTTCTACATAATTTTATACAAAACCTAAGAGTCTGTTAGTATCCCTTTCAACATTAACAATATCTTTTTTGAAATGCGCTCTATCTTTCTCTAACGCTTTCGTGTTTCTCAAACCCTTTTGCACTTTTCTTCTCTTTCTAAACTTCCCACCTTGATGACTTCATAATCGTGCCAGAGGTAGGAAAAGAATGTGGCTACTTACAGAGAACTGTGGGTCTTTACCGCCTTGTATCGGGAATGCCAAGACTTTCTTAAAAGAATCTCGGTGCATAAATTACGTGAACGCTCTATTACAAACTATAAACTCTAACTTTACAACTACTCGCTGTGTATGTGTGTATGTGTGTATATGTATATGTGTGTATATGAGTATATATGTGTATATGTATATGTGTGTATATGTGTGTATGTGTGTATGCGTGTGTATGTGCGTATATGTGTATGTGTGTATATGTGTGTATGTGTGTATGTGTGTGTATGTGCGTATATGTATATGTGTGTATATGTGCGTATATGTGTGTATATGTGTATATGTGTGTATATGTTTGTATGAGCGTATATGTGTATATGTGTACATGCGTGTATGAGCGTATATGCGCATGTATGTGTGTGTGTGTATGTGTGTGTGTGTGTGTGTGTATATGTATATATGTGTGTGTGTATGTGTATATGTATATATGTGTGTGTGTATGAGCGTATATGTGTATGAGCGTGTATGTGTGTATATGTGTATATGCGTGTATATTTGTGTATATGTGTGTATATGTGTGTATGTATGTGCGTATATTTGTGTATATGTGTGTATGTGTATAAGCGTATATGTGTGTATATTTGTGTATATTTGTGTATATGTGTGTATATGTGTGTATATGTGTGTATATGTGTGTATGTATGTGCGTATATTTGTGTATATGTGTGTATGTGTATAAGCGTATATGTGTGTATATTTGTGTATATTTGTGTATATGTGTGTATATGTGTGTATATGTGTATATGCGTGTGTATGTATGTTTGTATGTATGTGTGTATGTGTATATTGTGTGTATATATACGCATGTATCAGGAACATGAAGCTATGATATACAAGCATTGAAGCTAACGTCTTTGTGTGCATGTGTTTTTTTACATTTAATTCTTATACGGTGCTAAAGAATTAGGAATTGGGAAGTGAACCCGAGGGTTGACCGCAGATCGTTGACGTAGAAGTCCATCACCTTGTCCTACATGGATGAGTAGGGTTCTTTGTATCATCATTCCTGCTTGATGCGGGGAGGCTCGAGATGAGAATTTCTCTAAAATATACTAATTTATTCATTTTCTAGTATCTCAGTCATGTCCGAATCCGGAAGATATGTATGTCTTTGCCAGGGATTGAAGCTCGGACCCTGAGGCGAACCAAGCCCGGACCCTGAAGCTCGGACTCCCGGGAATCGAGTCCTGGATTGGTAATCTTCACACCGACATGACCAGGCATGGCCTGAGGAACCCTACCCCGTCATAAGAAAGGATTTAAACTATCTCGCTACTACCCGTTCGGGTTATGTAAGGTGCATGAAGAGGGAGTGGAAAAACCGTCCTCAGTTCACACTATCGAGATTCGAACCTTGTTCTTCACAAACACGTCGTCTTCCGATATGTACGAAAAAAGTTTATATCTGAATGTAGCATCATTTGCACATGATGAGTGTGTGTAAAATCATTCAGAGTACTGGGAACTCGCATTTGCCTGAAGGGAGAGTGAAAAAAAGCCAACCCTCAGTTCACCTGACCAAGATTCGAACCTGGATCCCCTTTTTAATTCTTATATGAATTTCGAATATACACACAAACTTGAACGTTCACAATGTAACAAATGTAGCATCATTTGTGTAAAATCATTCAGAGTACTAATTGGGAATTGGGAAGGTTGAATTAAGAACTCGCATTTGCTTGGAGGGGGAGCGGAAAACCAACCCTCTAGTTCACCCGACCAAGATTCGAACTTCGATCTCGCCGTTTTAATTCTTATACGAACTTTGATTATATAAGACAGATAGAATGATATACACACACACAAATTTGTACGTTCACAATGTAACAAATGTACCATCATTTGTGTATGATGAGAGTGTAAAATCGTTCAGAGTACTAATTGGGAATTGGGAGGGTTGAATTAAGAACCCGCATTTGCTTGGAGGGAGAGTGGAAAAACCAACCCTCTATTCACCTGATCAAGATTCGAACCTCGATCTCCTCGTTTTAATTCTTATACGAATTTTGATTATATAAGACAGATAGAATGATATACACACACAAATTTGTACGTTCACAATGTAACAAATGTACCATCATTTGTGCATTATGAGAGTGTAAAATCGTTCAGAGTACTAATTACGCTAATTGGGAAGGTTGAATTAGGAACCCGCATTTGCTTGTAGGGAGAGTGGAAAAACCAAGCCTTAGTTCACCTGATCAAGATTCGAACCTCGATCTCCCCGTTTTAATTCTAAAATTTTTTTAGGTTTTGATTTCCTGAAATGGAGATGAATAAGATTTAATTTTTAAAGTAAGTACACCCGTATTAGCTTAGAGGAAGTGAACCCACATTTGCTTGGAGGGAGAGTGGAAAAACCAAGCCTCAGTTCACCTGATCAAGATTCGAACCTCGATCTCCTCGTTTTAATTCTAAATTTTTTTTAGGTTTTGAATTCCTGAAATGGAGATGAATAAGATTTAATTTTTAAAGTAAGTACATCCGTATTAGCTTAGAGGAAGTGAACCCACATTTGCTTGGAGGGAGAGTGGAAAACCAACCCCCAGTTCACCTGACCAATATTCGAACCTGGATCTCCTCTCGTGAATGTACCATGAGTAAAAACATTCTTCCTGGAAGTGGAGCCTCGGAGGGAGGATGGAAAAACAAACACACCATTTTCCGATATGTTTTGAAAAAAGGTTTATTCATGAATGTACCATGATGAGAGTATGAAAAAAACATTATTCCTGGAAGTGTAGCCTCATTTGCTTGGTGGGAGGATGGGAAAACAAACACACCATTTTCCGATATGTTTTTGAAAAAAGGTTTATTCATGAATGTACCATGATGAGAGTATGAAAAAACATTATTCCTGGAAGTGTAGCCTCATTTGCTTGGTGGGAGGATGGGAAAACAAACACACCATTTTCCGATATGTTTTGAAAAAAGGTTTATTCATGAATGTACCATGATGAGAGTATGAAAAAAACATTATACCTGGAAGTGTAGCCTCATTTGCTTGGTGGGAGGATGGGAAAACAAACACACCATTTTCCGATATGTTTTGAAAAAAGGTTTATTCATGAATGTACCATGATGAGAGTAATGAAAAAAACATTATTCCTGGAAGTGTAGCCTCATTTGCTTGGTGGAGGATGGAAAACAAACAACACCATTTTCCGATATGTTTTGAAAAAAGGTTTTTCATGAATGTACCATGATGAGAGTATGAAAAAACATTATTCCTGGAAGTGTACCTCATTTGCTTGGTGGGAGATGGGAAAACAAACACACCATTTCCGATAGTTTTGAAAAAAGGTTTATTCATGAATGTACCATGATGAGAGTATGAAAAAACATTATTCCTGGAAGTGAGCCTCATTTGTTTGGTGGGAGGATGGGAAAACAAACACACCATTTTCCGATATGTTTTGAAAAAAAGGTTTATTCATGAATGTACCATGATGAGAGTATGAAAAAACATTATTCCTGGAAGTGTAGCCTCATTTGCTTGGTGGGAGGATGGGAAAACAAACACACCATTTTCCGATATGTTTTGAAAAAAAGGTTTATTCATGAATGTACCATGAATGAGAGTATGAAAAAACATTATTCCTGGAAGTGTAGCCTCATTTGCTTGGTGGGAGGATGGGAAAACAAACACACCATTTTCCGATATGTTTTGAAAAAAAGGTTTATTCATGAATGTACCATGATGAGAGTATGAAAAAAAATTATTCCTGGAAGTGTAGCCTCATTTGCTTGGTGGGAGGATGGGAAAACAAACACACCATTTTCCGATATGTTTTGAAAAAAGGTTTATTCATGAATGTACCATGATGAGAGTATGAAAAAACATTATTCCTGGAAGTGTAGCCTCATTTGCTTGGTGGGAGGATGGGAAAACAAACACACCATTTTCCGATATGTTTTGAAAAAAAGGTTTATTCATGAATGTACCATGATGAGAGTATGAAAAAACATTATTCCTGGAAGTGTAGCCTCATTTGCTTGGTGGGAGGATGGGAAAACAAACACACCATTTTCCGATATGTTTTGAAAAAAGGTTTATTCATGAATGTACCATGATGAGAGTATGAAAAAACATTATTCCTGGAAGTGTAGCCTCATTTGCTTGGTGGGAGGATGGGAAAACAAACACACCATTTTCCGATATGTTTTGAAAAAAAGGTTTATTCATGAATGTACCATGATGAGAGTATGAAAAAAACATTATTCCTGGAAGTGTAGCCTCATTTGCTTGGTGGGAGGATGGGAAAACAAACACACCATTTTCCGATATGTTTTGAAAAAAAGGTTTATTCATGAATGTACCATGAGTAAAAACATTATTCCTGGAAGTGTAGCCTCATTTGCTTGGAGGGAGGATGGGAAAACAAACACACCATTTTCCGATATGTTTTGAAAAAAGGTTTATTAATGAATGTACCATGAGTAAAAAACATTATTCCTGGAAGTGTTGCCTCGGAGAGGATGGGAAAACAAACACACCATTTTCCGATATGTTTTGAAAAAAAGGTTTATTCATGAATGCCATGAGAGTATGAAAAAACATTATTCCTGGAAGTGTAGCCTCATTTGCTTGGAGGGAGGATGGAAAAACAAACATGACATCTTCCGAAAAAAGTTTCATTCGCAAATGTACCATGAGTAAAAACATTCTTCCTGGAAGTAGAGCCTCATTTGCTTGGAGGGAGGATGGAAAAACAAACACATCATCTTACGAAAAAAGTTGCTGCCCTAGTAGGAGTGTGAGAGAGGGGGAGAACTCCAACAGGGTGGGTACACTTCTCCACTGTCCCAGTATTCCTGCGTGGAGGGGTGAGGAGGGCATTTCCGTCCTGAAACATGAACAGCCTTCCAGATTTGAGAGCGAGAGAGAGGCAGGAGCGAGAGAGAGTGAGCGACATGCCGCGGGAGGGAAAGGGGGGAACACGCGAGACAACCATGGGGTGAGGGAACTTCCTGAACCAATCATACTACCCATCCCCCCGCAACCACCGTCTCCTCCGACGAATCATCCCCCCACATCTCCTACACCCTCTCCCCTTCACCCTCCCAATGTCCCTCTGGATCATCAGGGGGAGGGGGGGACTCCCTGGAACACGCGAGACAACCACGAGGGAGGAAATGAGGCGAGGGGAGCTATGACGTCATCAACTTCCGCCCTGAGGCATGACTATTCTTACTACTCTCCTACCTCCTTCCTTTGATCCAAAAAGTACACATGCAATACAATAAGCGCCATTGTCCTTAGCACTGTACGTCAACCAAACAAACTTGTCCAGCCATGATCTTTGAAAATGTCTAATACCTCCTGACTGAACAACATTAGGGAACTTGTAGCTTAGTGGTGGAGTCCACGGTTCTACTAGCATGTGGTATTTTAAATCATCGGAAATAGTTTCAGCTCCAACAAAGTTGCCCATATCAAATTTTTCTGGTCCTACACTTTCTATAGAGATTTTAGTGTTTGAATTAGATCCACTGGTTGAGGGTGAGTCACAAATAAAGTTCACTGACGCACTATTTTCAATTAAATCCACAGTTTCACAAAATTGAATAGCAGGAGGAAGTATCAAAGTCACAGTATCACAATGACAATAGGCAGTAGCACAATAACCATAAAAAACAAAAAACAAATATCACACTCACAGTTTACTAAGAGTAAATAAAACCATCATAGGTCATTATAATCACAAAGAGACTGAAATATTTATAAATTACACTTTATTGCACATAAGCATTAACAAAACGAAACACACACGTAAAATGTTCCACGTCTAAGGCCACTTGAACGAATCGCTCCGGTATACTAAAAGTAAATATTTCCAGCTACCTCTGACTGGTTTGAAACAGATTAGCGTATTTTTCACTGGAAGGGGGTAAGTCTTTCTAAAAATAGTACACTCCACCCCTATTTAACTAGGTCCATTATTTGTGTTGAAGACAGGTGTATGAGGTGAACATCCTGCACTAGGAATTCAGTAGGGGTGTGCAAATCTTCGAAATGTCAAAGTCAAAGTTGAAGCCTAAGTCACCTTCGATTCGACTTCGTCACTTCGACAACCACTATAACCTTAGCATCTTGAGAAGTTTTGAAGTTATAATAAAACCTCTCTAAATAACGAAAATATTTGAAAATCACTAATTACTACCCATTTAAATAAATTATAATAATCACATAACAGCAATAAAAAGTATTTTAACACTAACTTGATAGTGTAACGCAAGCAGGAATAAACTCAGATATGTCAGCATAAAAATAATATAATATAGTGTGTTTTTTCCCTACTAAACTTTATCTTTATTTAGAAGTATTAGTAGATAATTTAAAAATTAATAATAGTGTTGATAAAAAAAACTGTATTTGGTTTCAGCTTCAACCTTTCTTGCCATGCTTCAATCTTTGCTTCACCTGAGACTAAAAGAACATTCGCACATCCCTAGGAAATATAAAAACTTTTATGATTTAATTTTTTTGGTATTTTCTTTCTAAATATACATTTTTTAAATTAATTTTCTTAACACCACAGGGGGGTCAGCTGACCCTTTGACCCCCCCCTGTATCCGCGCCTGTCCCCAAAGTTATGTCTGTTCCACCTACTACTCCCCAAAGTTATGTATGTTCCACCTACTACTCCCCAAAGTTATGTATGTTCCACCTGGGAACACTTTGTGTGTGTGTGTGTATGTATATATATATATTTTTTTTTTCAACATGTTTTACTAAACTTTCGAGTTATACGCATGTGCACTAGCTACACTAGTGGGATAGTGATGAGAAAGGTTTGGTTATTAAAAGGAAGTGTTACCACGTTTCCGTGGAGGGAGAGCGGAAATAACACTTTATATCCACACAATTGAGATTCGAACCCTGACCTGCCCATCATTGGCAGCCTAGTATATTAGGAGAGTGACGTTAACCAGGGTGATTATTTCCTGTGATAACGGGTGAAAATGACCTCTACCCATCCTCGACCCGAGACTGATGTGATCTTCCCTGGCAGTATTTTCCACACTCCCCTTAACTACTGCTCCTCTCTCTCTCTCTCTCTCTCGCTTAGTGCCCCGCAGCTATAAGGTTACCACAAAGGTCAGTGTCACCCTCAATACTTCCCCCTGGTTTCCTTTGACTGGTTACGTTCCTCTTCTTACTGCGCCTGCGCGTGTGCTCGGGGGCTTGCGCTGCTCTTTGTGTGGTGAACAACGTTCCCAGAGAATACAAAGGGCTACAGACCTGAGTCAGGCTCATTTGGAACTGTATAGTCAAGCGGAAATTTCTAAATCACGATTTAATTTTAACATATTCGGTAATAATCTCTGACCTTTTTTGGGAACGTAGATTATACACCATTCTCTTCAAAAACTTAAAATAATGTAATATACTCTTGTTATTGTTGCATTAATATGATTTCCTAGCGAGTTCTCATGGACAACTTTACAACATTTGTGAGCATTGTGGGCACAGACCCAATATCCTCTTAAAACATTCCTGGGTGGATCTGTCCATCAGTTGGAGAACAAACGGAGGAGGAGGAAAATACAAATACCAGTATAGTTTGTGTTGTGCCACCCCTTACCACCCCCCCCCCCCCACCTCCTAATAAATTAGCAAGCAGTGGTAAGTTACCCACCTGGGTGTCCTAGGTAACTAACGCGCTGGTTTCGTGTTGAGCTAGACTGCCAAGGATGGGGAGATCAAAGGTCGAATCTCGATCGGGTGAACTGAAGGGGTTTTCCTTAAATTGATTTTTCACTCTCCTTCCACGCAAATGCGGGTTCACTTCCTCTATATTCAACCTTCCCAATTCCTAACCCATTAGCGTTAATAGTACTTAAGCGTATAACCCTAGCGGGTAGTAAGACAAGTATAAGTAGTGAAGGTAAGGGGGGTTCCTAACAAGGGAGTTGGACTCCAACTAGTTTTCCGGGAAGGGGGGGGGGTACATATTTTTTAAAATAAAAATATATGTATTCACAACAACAACAAAACTATCTTGTTTCGAGAAAAATGAATAGGAAAATTTTAATGTTCGAACAAATAAACTCCTGAAAAAAATCATTTCGAAAGGGAAACTTAAAAATTCGTGTTTGTAAAACAGCTTTATTCAAGAAAAGATGATTTAAAAAAAGGAAGCAAGAGTAAGGAAAAACAGATTTTACCCATGTTTAACTAGTCCATAGACACAGTATCCGTTCTAATGGAGAGTTTGGCGTTTACCACTCCACCCAGAGGTGGAGGGAGGGGAGGTTTATCGAGCTCAAACCCGTTCCTCGCGCCCCCACATCCACTCCTAGTGAAAATAAATTCTAAGATTTTAATATGAAGTTTAAACTTCAAACTTCAAATAAATTTTAGAGGCATTCATTTTATTTTATTTTGCCTGTGAAGTACAACACCCAAGAGTTTCTAGAGGTATATTATTTTCAAAAAGATTCCAGAGGAATATTACTCTAAATGGCTTTTAGAGATATCTATTTTTTTATAAAAATTATGTGAGGGGGGCCACTCCAAATTGCTTCTATATCTTCGACCTCGGTGGTCTTGGGAAAAAAGGACCTGATGTTAGCAAGTTCAAACCCAGATGGGGTCAATGGATGTTTCTTGAGCGATAAAACTTCGTAGCTCAACTTCCTTCCTAGGATAAGTGAATCCGTCGGTCCCATGTAGATTGGTGCAGGTAAAAGAACCCTGGATGGTGAAAATAGCTTTCCCCGCAAAACTGATAGGTTATTTAACTCTTGCTTATAGACGTTCATAAAGTACGCGTTAAATACCCCAAATAAATAAATACAATATTTTATATACATATATCATTTTTTAATCCAAGCTACGATAACTCTATCAAACTTAAAAAAACATTTGATATTCAAAAATGTGTGGCGGGTAGTGAACTCGTATTCCCCCTTCATTAATTCTTATAGAACTTGTGTTCAGTAACTAGAAGTTGAAACACATGCACCACGTCTTACTAACCATTCGTATCATGCGTTTATGTACTTATTACGCCAATGGGTTAGGGATAGAGAAGGTTATATTTATTGTGCCCACATTTGCTTGGAGACAGAGAGTAGGAAACAGTTTAGGAAAACTACACTAAGTATATCCGACCGGGATCAAATCACGATATTCCCTTCATAAGCATTCTAGTCAGTCATTAGGGTGTGCATAATACGTGGAAAACAGTTCATTAGGGTGTGCATAGTACGTGGAACACGCAGTTTATTAGGGTGTGCATAATACGTGGAACAAACAGTTCGTTATGGTGTGCATAATACGTGGAACACGCTATATAAGGGGGCCCAAGGCTGTAGATGTACCCCAGTAATCTGTGATAGGGTGGAGGTGGGAGCAGCCTCGAGGGAAAACTTAAATTATCAATAGTAATGTTTTATATTCTTTAAACAAAATAAACTAATGTTTAGATATACCTAACATTTCTCACTAGGTGTTATTGACCTAAATTCCCCAATCACATCAATGTGATTAACTGACCAAGTCAATTCATGCTCAATGTAAAGTTTGACGGTTTTTGTGTATTAATTTCTACAACAATCTGACATTCTACATTACTCAACTCAGCGTTTGGTGCGTAAAGCATAACACCTCATCATTTAAAACTCAAAGATCATTTAACACTGTAAAATTAAACACAAAAATATACTGTTTTACATTAGGGTGTGCTTGACCTCTAACAATTTAAAGACTTTACCATCACTATCTCCCTCATAATATCACCCTCATACTCACTATCGCCCTCATACTCACTCACCATCACCTCATCTCATCGGGACATGGAAAGAACCTCCACGGAAAGGATGTACGATTAGTACATTCGGGTACAACGGTACATTAGTACTGGCTGATCTTTATACTGATGAGCTACAAGTGATGTAGTCCAGACGCGCAATATTTAAATTAGTATAGGGTTGACATTTTTTGTATGTATTTTGCTTTGTAAATATATATATCTGAACACAAAATATATCACCAACACGATCCGTATAACAGAACTTAGTGACATGTTCAGCTGTCTTCAACTATTTTCCAAACGTGACATGTCCATAATTGAACTCTTTCTTTACCATTCCATTCCCTCCCTCAATCCCTCTGTCCATCAACAGCCCCAGTGAGGTCGATAACGTTATAGTTATCGAAACAGATGACTTTTACTATCGACACATAACAAGCATGGAAGGCGACAACACAAATAAAAGGTTCAAAATAGGATTTACACTTTTGGACACCAAGTAAGTCGACAAGATATAAAAAATACATTCTCGTGTTATTGGATGAGATCCTGAGAGGACTTGTTTTATTTTGTTCAAAGTGAGAATAGGATCTTTTTTGTTATGTACGTACAGATTTATTTGGGGCTTTGATGCGACATTGAGCTGAGAAGCGCGTTTTGTAAACAATATGGAGAGAGTTGAAGGGGGAAAAAATAAGTGGCTCCGCGTTTTCTTCTGTGGGAATAAATGGATTTTCTATTTTTAGGTAAGAGATATCTCTTGAATTTCCTAAAAGAAACACGCTAAAAGTTATTTTGTGTGTATGTGAGACCGTATTTCTACTCTTCATCCATTTATTGGCTGCATATGAATTGCGTACCAAAATAAAAATAAGTATAAACAAAGTTCGCCCTTTAAATTGTGTTAAATAAATTGCGTTCCTGTTTAGAATAAATGTTACAGCGCTCCAGATGGAATTTCTCGCTCTATTGTTTAAAAATTGAGATATTTACCCAAAACTCGCAATATATGTGAAACGAAATAATATACACTAGCAAACCCAAGCATAAATTGCACTATACTTATGTAAAACATTTTCTGACTCCCAGTTTTAAATTTTATAATTTTATTTTTATAGAATTAATGTTCTTGTTTGTATGTTTGGACCGATAAAAGATCGATATTGGGTCCACAAGAGTCAACACTTCGTATTAAAATTTTGACTTCTAGCTAAAATTTTCGTTATTTTATTAGGTGTTGCACATCTTCAGGTCATCGTATTGCTATTAAATTCCTTATTTATATATTTTGACCAATAAAACATGTAAATATTGACTATTGAGTCTAAAAGTAAGAGAAAGATCATTACTGTCCAAACATTTTCCCTAGGAGGTTAAAGGAAAAATAACATAAACCTTTTGAAAGACTTACTAATATTTTATTACTCTATGGTATCGGAGAATTATAGCGTTAAAACAGTAGTATGTCTGTACAATTAAAGCTCGCAAAATTGTATTAATGTATTTGCCAATGTCTCAGATACAATTGGTTTTATAAAATATATTTAAATTAAAATGTTTTTATTTTTACAGGTGATACAATTTTGCAATGATGAATTATTTAAAATCTGAAATAGTTGCAGAGTGTGGAAATCTAAGCTTCTGTAAAGTACGCTAAAATTCTATATACGAATTTTAATCAAAGTAGTTGGAGCCGATTTTGAGAAAAACTTTCTTTTTTTCCTTTCGCCCTTTAGTTAACTAATCTTAATTTTAGGGTTAGAAAGACATAGACAGATGGCATTGCAAAAACCATTTTTCAGGGTTCAGAGGGTCATGAAACGTCGAAATTCGTCAAACTCTCAAGTTAGATTTTTTTTGTACGATCACAATACTTTCTCCACTACCTGTAAGATAGCGAGAGAGTAGAAAGGTTAACTTTAAGTTATAATTTAGTATTCTAAATGCTTATCTATTCTTAAATCCCTTATTTTATTAAAACGAATCAAACTAAACAACAAGCTATAGTGTTTTTTTTTTTTTTAGAAGTTAAGGTTTATAAAAATGAGTACATGATGTAAGTCTCATGTTAAATATAATTGAAGGGGGACCTGGTGGTCTAGGGGTAAGGTGTCAGACTTCTATGCTGGCGGCCAGGGTTCGATCCTCGGTCCCGGCACAGATTTATCTGATTTCCAAACCCTTCCTACACCTCTGACAAGATATCTTGTGAATGTGTGGAATGCCAGGTCACCACCGTGGTTCGGATTCCACGTTAAACTGTAGGTCCTTCATTTCATCTCACAATCACCCTACCATTACACATTAGCGTAAGTGCATATAACCCGAACGGGTAGTAAGACGCGGTGATAATAATAATAATAATATAATAATAATAATAATAATATAATTGAAAATTTTATAACTATATAGCTTTGCATTTAACACTGTTTATTAACTTTATTTTTCACTGGTAAGTTTTGTAAAAACACTTTTGATAAATGTAAATCGAGATATTTCACGAATTTCATAATTCAAATTTTGCTCCCTAATGAAGGTTTTATTGTGTTTCGTTTCACGTCGTCTCTTTTCTTTACTGCGCATGTCTAAACAGGAATCACACTGTACATTTTACAAGAATAATAAACTTACAAATGTTCGGATGTGCTGAGTATAGTATTCCATTTATTTTAGAATTGAAGGACTCACAGCAATTTGTAGTGCGTGGTGCGTTGATCTGCCCAGATGCAGAGTGGAAATTTTTCATTTTCTGCTACGTACGTTTTTTAAATGTTGTCAGTAATAAGCTTCTTACTCTGTCGTAGTTAGGATGGTTCACCATGAGGTCATCAATAAAGCAGTCAACCACTTTGTTGACCGCTTGGTCAAAAGTGCTACTTTCGCAGTGGACTAAGCTGACGTTGATGGGAAGACAGAGGTTTGAATCTCGGTCAGGTGTACTTAGAGTGTTTAAAAAAAAATTCTTTCCCTCCACCCAAATGCTGATACACCTTCTATAAGTATAGTTTCATGATCCCTACAAACTAATAGCGTATAACCCAAACGGGTAGTGAGACACATTGCTATAAAAACAAAACAAAAAAACAAGTAAATGATCGTCCAAAGAAATATTTTTAAAAAAGGGTCAAATTTTATTATCTGTAGCCTTATATTGTTGAGTAAGGTTTAATTGTTGGACTTTCCTCCCCCAACTTTTGCCCAAGTGAAACCTACAATCCACGATGATTTGTGGCGGTAGTAAATACTCTTCTCACAACAATGAAGAGCCTTTTCAAAGTCAGCGAGTACTGTACATGAAGCAAAGTCCAAACCAAGTTCATCAAATTATAAAATCAAGTATTGAAGAGCTAGTGTTTGTGGGTTCATTTGAAAGCAAAAAGAAGACCAAATAAGTGAAGACGCCATCTTTACAGCTAATAATGGTGAATAATTGCAAAAACAGCTCTGGGGGGCGGGAGAGGTTCCTTCTATTTAAATGGCGCTAATCTATGTTAAGAACGTTAAGTTTGCTACCGTAGAAAAAAGATTTTTTTTTGCTATAATTTACCATTAAAAAAGTTTTTTTCCTTAGTCGTATTAGTGTTCGATTGTTCCAAAAAGAATGCAGTTCCTTTATTGTTGTTGGTAGTGTAGGTAGAACCTAAGATTGATCGTGGGGTATGAAAATATGAAACCTATTGGAACAAGCCAAGAAAGTATGTGAAATGACAAGCTTAGATTCAATTTGTTTGTTGAATAAAAAGTTTGGAAGTAGTTCATATATTTCTTACCAGAGGATTCAAACAAGGGACGCGATTCCAATGCGATGCATTTATTTACACTAGCAATGTAGGGATAAGAAGGGTACAAATTAGAGGAAAAGAACCAAAATTTGTGATAAGGAAGAATGTAAATCATTTAAGAACAAACCTATCCCTGCATCCCCCAGGATTCCAACCCCAAATGTATTCATTGCCAGCAACTTAGACCAAACAAGTTGGACAGCTTAGCCCAAGTGCCCAACGATATGGTTGAATTACGCTATTAAACTTGAATATTTTATATTTAAAAATATTTTAGCTAAAAAATTATATAAAATGATAGTTTTGAAGTATAAAAATTTAATTGAACTGTAATAATAATGTTTAAGTACTTTGTGTTTTACACTAAATGTATTAACATTCTTAATGAATGCTAAAAATAAATATTCAAAAATTGTTTTTAAGAAAACTCTAATTTTTTAGGGCATTATCAATACAATAGAAAAATCCTTTAAACATTTAAACTATATTTTGATATCACGGTTGAAAAAATTGTTTTTTGTTTGAATTTGGTAAAATAATCACCAGCAGATTTGGGTGAAAAAATAATTATTTATAGTTTTATAAAAACTTAAATATTAATATCGCGGAATCGCTATTTTGTGTCATAGCATTTTATTGCCCTTAGAACTTTATTTATAAAATGAAAAGAGGCACGAATAGCATAGTAAAATACGAAACGCTGAAAACATAGAAGAGAAGTCCGGTGGTTGGTTGTTGCTGGTAGGCCTTCAAGAAAGATTCATAACGCTCTATTCAGGGCCCTCTCTCTTCTCACTAGCAACAGATAGCATTAGCACATCAGGTAGTTGTTAAGGATTAGTTTATAGACCTCCGGGGACGGATCCAGTAGAATGACTACCAATCCACATTTGCACGCAAAGAGGAGAAAGAATCAAATAAAACAAACATTTAGAAGAGATTCTCTCCAAATTGTTTTTAAAGAAGGAAGGGTGGTCCTCTCCCCTTGCTCACCCCCATCTTAACTCCCCTGTGGGGCTCGGGGGAGAGGAATAATCGCATTAGAAGCCCCGGAGTCCCGGAGTTTAGATACAGTAACATATTTTAATTGGGTTTGAAAGCTCGATGCTCTGGGTTCTACGGAGTAGTTTACTTACTTTACTGCTAATTAGTTTTACCCATGGTGATTAATGAGGAAGGACAGTAAAGACATAAAAACTTTAAATTTTATTTCTTGAGAGTTATTTATGACCACTAAGTATCCGCAAGTGTGGAAAGATTAGAAATCTGGGAACAGGCGGACGTATTTCTCCATTAACTGCTGCAAGCTATGCTAATAGTCTTTATTATATCAGATTGGACCAGTTTGGGCTGCTGTATCTAACTAACTTAAAATAGTTACTCTCCAGATTATTTATCTTTTAACACATGTCAAATTTTTTCACTTATATTAAAAGAAAATTAATTAAGACGTTACATATTGTGTTTTTGGTTTGGTTTTTGTGATTAGTGTCTTACTACGGATTCGGGATATATACATCCCATATATAGCATTTTTATAGTTTTAATTATTTACAATGGGCCTACATCATGAGTTTGCAAAAGTATTAAAGCAGGGATTTCTTTCTATTAAGATGCGTTATCCGGTTTTCACTTAGACTTAAAGTTGCGTGTGAACTTTGAACTGATTTCATATCAGAGATAAAAAGTAGCTTATATTAACCCGGTTCGCCTTTCCGTTTTTTCACATAGCGTACAAGTATAATAATACTGTTTGGACCCTCTTAGGTGGGTGCATGGTCTAAGGTGCTACTTTCACAATAAATTACACTGTTGAAGACGGGGAGATCGGGGTTCAATCTAACTCTGTTGTACTGAGGATGGTTTTGTCCCAATTGTTTTTTCACTCTCCCTCCCCGCAAATTTGGGTAAACTTACTATAAATTAAACCTTCATAATCCTTACCACATAATATTATTAGTAAATAGCCGTACAACCCGAACAAGTACTAAGACGTAGTGCTAATAAACAAAACAAAATATACTGTTTAGATCTTTATTTCGAAAAATACTCGATACTTTCTTAATTAAAACTATCAGTGATTGGTATTTTCTGGCCTCTTGACTAGCGCTCAAACTAATGAAAACTCTCAAAAAACAAAAGTGTGTAGTTGTTTTAATGTTTTAAAAATATCAATAATGTAACTAAGAGCTCCATTTGATACATACAAATCTTCTGTGGTATTAAATTAAATTTTCCTTTAAGTTTAATTCAACAATAGAATTAATTTTATCATTTTCTTAAAAATTTAAAATTACTCTTTATGTGGTCATACACGAAATTGTATTGCCTAATAAAATGGATTATTTGTGTTAGTGCTGTTTCAAATAGCCAGAATAGAGTTTTTGTTTTAAATACATGTCATGGAAGATAAACATTATGTCAATAAAGTGAATATCAACATAACCACTATGTATTGCTTCAAGAGTAATTTGTCTCTTATAAATATTCAAACGAAATGACAAATTACTTTTAACACTAGTTTATTCATAGATTACAGTTTTCCTTTGGATATACTAGTAGATGCATTATGATCTCAAGTTAATTTACATTTTTTTTAAACACCAACTGGTTAACAAAATAAAAACTTGTATTTGAAATACATCTTTATAAAACCAATAGTTTCTTAGATATTGGCAAATATATTAATACAACTTTGTGAGCTTTCGTTGTGCAGATACACTACTTAAATTTTAACGCAATAATTTTCTAATTCCATATATTAAGTAAATAAGAAAGTCTCTCAAAATGTTGGTGTTCTTTTTCCTTTAATCTCTTAGGGAAAGTTTTTGTACGGCAAAGATCTATCTCTACCATGTTTATTCAAGTATCTCCTCGTTTATCCTAACGAGACTGAGTTTGACCCCGTTCTAGGTCAAATGCGCCATAGAGTTTCTGGAAATTGCGGGGATCAAACCTGGATCTGTAGCCAGAAACTCTGATCACAAGACCACATTGGTGGCTATTATAAGGTGCGTGTGATTGTTATTGGTTAAGTGTAATACAAGTCAAACTAGCTTTAACTTCGCCAGATATTATAATATATAAAGACAGTAAATAAATAAATATGCGTTTAGCCCAGATGGGTAGTAAGATACGGCGATTTAAAAAAAATAGCTGATTGGATTGTGGTTAAAAAGTTTCAACCACATTTTTTAAAATATGAAACGAATAAAACAAGAGCGTGGCAGTTTTCCAATCTATAGTCGAATGTAAGCTTCTAAATTGACATTTTGGTAATTTGTGTTAGAATATTCATAGCCATATCGTTCTGTTTAATCCCAAGAAACTTGTGTAATCAAATGAATGAAGTGGATAGGGCTCAAAGGCTCCATATATCCATTTCATTCTCGTCACCATGGTTTAACATTTCATTCGCTTTGATCCAAATGTTGACAAGCAATCTCCCTTAACTCTCCCAACTGATGCTAGAATTACCTTTCACACAAACTATTGGTCGTTGTTGACCTGTTTGCATAGTCTACTGAAAAGGGAACCAAACAATTCACTTCCATAGACATAAATGTCTATCAAATAAACGAATTTAGTTACGTTATGTTAGTAAATTTTGTGCAAACTATATTAATATTGTAGATACATATTTTAAACACCATTATCTAGAATGAACTGGAAACAAATCTATTACAATACAAATAAAGATTTCTTAAATCTCTTATTATTATAAAATTATTATTAATATAAATCAATCATATTAATTTTAAAATAAATCCATAATATTTTTTATGGAACGTCCGAGATCTCTGAAATACCAAAATGGAATATTACCTTGACTTATTTTTCCATTAAAAGAAGAATTTTTAGTGATATCACCCCATTTTATTATTAATCTAAGCGGGGGTCGGGAACCTATTTTTTTTAATGAAAGAGTCAAATTAGTAAAAAAAATTGCATAATGGGAACCACAAATATATTTTAATATGATATTTATAGCAAAATAGTTTTAAAAATGGCAATATTCTTTCACACATTTAATTGAAGGTATGAAGTAAATACTGAATGTGTAAACCTTTAGTGTGATTTTTGAACTTTAATTTCTTCAGCTAAAGTTTGGAGTGTATTTGGTGTGTTTTTTAATTGTGCTAATGCTTTCATACTGTCATCTGTTATCCTGCTTCTAAACTTAATTTTAATGTATCGCATAGTAGAGAAACATTTTTTACAACTCTATGTTGAACCAAACGGCGTTAATAGGCCAATATCAATCTTTTGGGAGTGTGCATAGCTAATCATTTGAATATGATGCATTGTGGCGTATTCTCGGTAGAAGTAAGGTTCGTTTCAACTTGTGTAACCATTTCCTGTAGTTTGGAAGACCATAAACTTTTATTTTTTATTTCCAAAATCTCCAATTGCTCTATTTCTAAAGTCTCTATTCCAGAAAATACTTTGACATCCAAGATTTAAATTGCATTTAAATGTGTGTAAAATAAATTTCAACGTCTCCTGTTTTCTCACATTTTCAAAATACACAAATTCATCTATGGAAACATCTTCTGAGAACAATTCTAGCCTTTGCTAAAAAAAAACTGTAATGCAACTTTAGATTTAGCTTGTTAAAATGATCGGTTATATTATTATTATTATTTATTATTATTATTATTATTATTATTATTAGCACAGCGTCTTACTACCCGTTTGGGTTATACGCACTTACGCTAATATGTAATAATAGGGTGATTGTGAAATGAAATGAAGGACCTACAGTTTAACGTGGAAAATGAACCACGGTGGAGGCCTGGCATTCCACACATTCACAAGATGTCTTGTCAGAGGTGAAGGAAGGGTTTGGTATCAGATAAATCTGTGCCGGGACCGAGGATTGAACCCGACCGCCAGCATAGAAGTCCGACACCTTACCCCTAGACCACCAGGTCACCATATCGGTTATATCAAACAAAAAATATAAATTTTGAAGCCATTCGGAATTAGTGAGGCATTTTGTGTGTTCTCTTTTATAAGCCATGGTAGTTAAAATAACTTATTTCTTCCAAACACTCTGAGAATCGTTTTAGTTCCAAACCTCTCGACAACCATCTCATTGCTGTAAATCGTGGATGTAGAGTTCCTGCACGGAGATAATTAGTCCGATAGCAATGGTCGAGTTCCTCCACGACACCTCAACGAGAAGATCCTCGCACAGTAAATTACCAAATTAAGTAACAAAATTCGTTAATGCATGAAAGTTAGGTTAAGTCAGGTTGGGTAATAACCATAAGTATATGTAGAAATTAACCAACTTTGTTACCAAATTAAATTAAAACAAAATTCGTTAACGCATGAAAGGTTATGTTAAGTTAGGCTGGTTAAGAACCATAAGTATATGTAGAAATTAACCAACTATACTTATAATCCATTCCTCCGGGTGTCGTGAAGGGACTCAACCCCCCTTCTTTCACCTCCCCACCAAGCGGTGGAACTCGAACACGCTCCTGTAAATGTACGTAAAATCGTATATTTGCTACCCATTTCTTGAGCCATGCAGAAAATTTCCTGTGTTTTAACGCCTTTGCTAGGATAAAATTAACTATTGGAACAACAATGTTCATTACATCTTTCATCTCCGGTATTATTCCTAAGCTTGGATGCACAATATAATGAAATAGAATTATTTCATAAGAAATATTCGTGGAGAACAGCTAACAAAACTTTTTTCAATCATAGAAGATGCTCCATCCATCACAATGGATACTATACGATTGATGTAATATTTATGTTCCTTAAACTATTTAGGAGGGAATGATATATATTCTCCTCTAGTATGTTATTTTAGTGTTAGTAATTCAATGAGTTCTTCTTGCATACCTGACGGTGATATATATATTTCCATCCCACAACACTGAAATGTCACTGAAATTAGTAGATTCATCAATAGCTAGCGATAAAAAACCTGCAGAGTTAATATTAACAGGTTGAATATTTGACACGTCTCTATAATACTGTCAATTATATATTTCACAGTGGCAGCTGAGAGAGGCAAATCTTTTTTTTTTTAAATTAAGATTCCATCATTATTTTTAAAATCTTGAAAAAGAACTTCAGAAGCGTTACAATATATGCATTGTTTAAGAAACTCACCTGTCGTGTAAGGTTTCCTCACCTCTGCAATTTTCAATGACAGTACAAAGCTGACGTCTGTTGTACTTGAAGACTTTGCCCAATTTGCAAAACAACAACTGATAAAGTAGTGTTTTCTTTCGTAGTTTTTAAACAACCTTTGGTCTGCCATACATTACTCTTGGGACAGTTATTACTAAAGTTGGAATGCTTTCCTTGAAAGTGTCGTTCAACATAGCTTGATTTATTGTTCTGAAGTCGCAAATGGCAAATTAAGCACTGTAGTATTTCATTAATTTCTATAAAAGCAAAGCGCTCAGTCCATATTTTATTAAATCCACTGTTGGCATTAACTTACGCGATTCTGTTGCTTTCGCAGAAGATATTGTCTGAAAATGGCAATATTGAAGAGTTATAATATTATGGTTTACAATTTTACATGTTGTATGCAAACCATATTTATAAATTTAAGGAAAAGCATTTAATGAAGAGAGCCGCAGTTTGTCAAGCTAGGAGCCGCACGTTCCCGGCTCCTGACCTAGATCATGTGTCATCATGTTAAACCAAATAAAATTATATTTGTTGAATTGTTTAAATAAACATAAAAAATAATTGAATAAGATATTTTTTGAGAAATGCTCAAGTTTTATTTCAGAACAGCATAAAATATAAATAGTTTTTAATTGTTGAGAATATTTTAATATATAAAGAGACTTAACTTTCAATTTTAAACTAACTCAACAGTATTTTGTGTTATTTTTCATTAATATAAAATTGTTAACGTTTGAGGAAAATATTAATTTAGTTAATCTTGTGAAATTTTACTATGCAATAAAGATTTAATATACGTATTAGTATTCAAACTAGTCAAGAGTTATATAGTTATGGTTTCTAGAATGTAGCAAAGTGATTCTGAATAATAACCACACTCAACGTTCATTTGTGTTTCCTTTTTTTCCTCGTATCTGTACATTCCAAGCTCCTAAGGCAATAGAGATTGTTTTATGAGATTGTGAAAAGCTCCCTACAAGAACATCTCAGGATTAAGTGGGTGTTGTAAGTGAGTTAATTTGGAATAGGTTTATCGTTTTCTCTACTGATTCCCCTAGAGGTACTGAGAAAAGAGGTTATCGTGACACCGCTAAAACTGAGCTAGAAAAAAAGAGTATTTATTTAATTCTATTAGGCGATTATAAGTTTAAGAGTGTCTCCCACACATATCATATTTATTAATTACTATAGTATCGTTAAAGAGGAAATGGTGGTTTTAAGCCTAGTATCCACTAGAAAATATTTCCCCAAAGTCAATGTTTGCAACAGTTTGTAAATAGCTTACAAATTGGGAAAAATTGGGAAACAGTTTGCAATTAATTTTTTTAGAAAATAATAATCGTGTTTTCCAAGAAGGAAACATATTTCGTGTCATGCATTTCAGATGGGTTATAAGAAACAATGTTTGCTTGTCTGGGCGTGTTTGCCCAAATTACCGGCATAAAACAACGTGGACCAGTTTGCTTCTGCTGTCCACAAAGATCACATCAGTTCCTGGTTTGTTATTTATCATGCCATGGTCAACCGAAAAGAGACAAACTTACAAATATATTTATACAAACACATTGATATAGGATTTGACTTTGGTGAACTATAAAAATTGCGGAAAAAGTGGGATGTTTATAATAACATAACATTTAGCACCGCGTCTTACTACCCGTTCGGGTTATACGCTTTAAGTACAAATTACGATAATAGATTAGGAATTGGGAAGGTTGAATTAGAGGAAGTGAACCCGCATTTTCGTGGAGGGAGAGTGGAAAACCATTTAGGGAAAACCACCCCCAGTTCACCCGACCGAAATTCGAACCTCGATCTCCCCATCCTCGGCGGTCGCGCTCAACACGACAAGCGCGTTAGCCAACTACGCCATCGAGGCGGGTGATGTTTATAATAAAATATGTTAAAAGTACTCGGTTGGTCTGAATTAAGTAGAAAAATTTAAAGGCCCTTCGTATGCATATTCTAAGAAAGAACACTAATTTTTTCACGCACAAGCCATAGCAGCATTCTCCCGGCAGACATCTTACAATTAACTAAACCATGGACGTGAAACAATATGTCAGCATTGTAATCTATACGTGAAGCAATGTTTTTTAACTGTTTCCAAACATTCTGTTTCCTATTTTGGCCAACAGTTTTCAAACATGGAAATTAGGCTTATATGTGTGGCAATATATCCGTACTTTTATTTTTTCAAATTTGGTTTTGGTGGTAGAAATTAGTCACATTGTTTTATAAAAGCCATCAAATAGCTTTTGTATTGTTGCTAGCACAATTCTCATGCTATGACTCAGTAACGCAGGATAGAGGTTAAAAACCAGTCACCAGCATGGCAATTAAATCGCCTACCTTCCAGCAGGTATGGTTAGGTAAATTCTTATTTCTAAGGAAATCTAGTAATTTGAAAACTCATGCTTTCATAAAGGTTAAGGGAATGATGAATGATGAGGAAAGGTATAGTTAAGATGGAACAAGGAGGACTAGGGCTGGAAGAAAGGGCATGGTCTGTATGGAGGAAGAAATAAGCAAGCAGGACAATTAAGGAAGCGAAAAGTCTGGTTGAAGCAGAGATTGCGTGGGTTAGAGGGCATATTCTGTATGGAGGAAGAAAGGACGATCCAGAAACTAGGTTTATCTACGCATGCGCAAGAACGATCTGAGCAGACGATAAACTCAGTCTGATTGAGTCACGAAGTTGTTGAAACCAGCGTCCCAGGACTGGGACTTGTGATGAGGGAGTGGGAGGGGACCATATCTCATATATCATCACATTAGCTTGCAAGACTCGTGTTGATTGAGGATGACGTCACTTACTGTGAAACTGGGTATACACCTGGGGAGGAGTGAGTGGTGGAGGGGAATAGGGAAGGCTTGACGCCCTGAACGTTGCGAGCATACACACACTTGGTTGGTATTAGTTCCCTCAAACTGAGTGTAATAGTACTGACAGTGATGTTGTTTTTTAAAGGCAGATAACACAGAAATAATTCAAATTCCGGGAACTTGTAGACACTAACCAGTTAAACACATAACCAGCCCTTTGGTTTAGTGCTCAATGCACCTGGTTACGAGCCCAGGGGTCCCGGGTTCAATTCCCAGCTGATATCTTAGGCATTTATACCTAAAGGTGAGCCGCCCCAAAGGTTGCTAGAGTTCAGTTAGCTAGGCTTGAATGAGGTTAAGTGATTCCACTGGTTCCACACTCTCAAACTCACTATCATACTTTCAGGAAAAAGCCTCCATGGAAAGGATTTACAATTTACGATTTACGATTAGTACATTCGGTGTCCCCTGGACAACGGTACATTAGTACTGGCATTCGTATTCGATATATAACTTAAGTTGAGTAAAATATAGTTATTTTCATAAAATAGTTTAATATCGTATTAAAATCAAGCGGAAAATAGGCCTTTCACTTGAAATAGGTTTTTTCGATGTATAGTAGGCCTACAGTACGTTAGAAATGTTGATTCAAAATGTATATAGAATTACTTCTTAAGTTTACGAGAAATAAGAGCATTTAAACAACAACAAAAATCCGCTTACTTGGTTAAAGAATTGTTTGAAGTCGGAAATTTGCTATAGAAGCAAAATGCATACAAGAAAAAGTAGGCTACACATAACATAATGGTTTTAGAGTAATAAAAAGATGACTATGTGCCACGCTATTTCAAAAAGTAGATACGATTTTGTAGCAGTGAGTAAATAGAATATGTCAACAGAGTATATCTCTAACTAAACTTTAAATCCCCCCCTGAATACCTATAATTGGAGCAGTATGGATTGTGTGCCTGACATGCTTGAAAGGTTGTATTTTGTTTTGACTGGGTGTGATGATTGTTATTTCTACGTTGATGGAAGTATTAGATGGTGAAATCAACAGACGGAATGCATCTTGAAGAATAGTTGGATGTATATGGACTATTGCAAAAAGGCAGTATATGAAAGTGTGCTAACGCCAACGTTGTTTTATGGATGTGAAGCGTGGGTTTGTCAGCATAAACACAAGAGCAAGGTGAATGCGGTTGGAATTAAATATCTAAAAAATATATGTGGAAAAACTTGTATGGACAGAGTCAGTAATGAATGGGTGCTGTAGGTAGGTAGGTATGTATGTATGTATATGTAGGTAGTATGTGTATATATGTAGGTAAGTAGGTAGGTATGTATATATATGTAACTAAGTATGTATATATGTAGTATATATATAAGTAGGTAAGTAGGTATGTAAGTATAAATGTATATATATGTAGGTAGGTATATAAGTATATTATGTATGTATTGCATGTATGCATGTATGTATGTAAGTATATATGTATGTATATATGCATGTATGTGTGTATGTATATATAGGTAGGTATGAAAGTATATATGTATATATGTGTAGGTAGGTAGGTATGTAGTAAGTATGTATTATGTATGTATGTACTATGTATGTATGTATGTATTATGTATGTATATGTAAGAAGGTATGTAAGCATATATAAATGTATATATGTAGTTAGGTATAGAGTATATATGTATGTATAATATATATATGTTGGTAGGTAGTAGGTATGTAAGTATATATTTATGTATATATGTAGATAGGTATATATGTATGTATAAATGTAGGTAGGTATGTAAGTATATATATACGTATGTATATATATATATATAAGGTACGTGGGTATGTAAGTATATATGTATATATATATAGGTAGGTATGTAAGCATATATGTATGTATATATGTAGTTAGGTATAGAGTATATATGTATGTAAATATATATTTATGCATATATAAGATAGGGATATATGTGTGTATATATGTAGGTAGGTAGGTATGTAAGTATATATGTATGTATATATATATAGGTACGTAGGTATGTAAGTATATATGTATGTATATATAAGGTACGTAGGTATGTAAGTATATATGTATATATATGTAGGTAGGTATGTAAGTATATATGTATGTATATATATGTAGGTAGGTATGTAAGTATATATGTATGTATATATGTAAGGTAGAGTAATGTAATGATATATATGTAGGTAGGTATTTAAGTATATATGTATGTATTTATATGTATGTAGGTAGGTATGTAAGTATATATGTGTGTATGCATGTATGCAATTATGTATGTACTGTATGGTGTATATATGTAAGTAAGTAGGTATGTAAGTATATATGTATGGATGTGTGTATGCATGTATGCATGTATGTATATATGTACTGTATATATGTAAGTAGGTATGTAAGTATACACCCGCGCAACTAAACATTCATTAAGAGCGTTTCCAGTCACCTGGACTCATTCTTGCTTTCTGACTGTAAAATGTATGTTCACTGATGATGAAAGGAATGAAATATATTTGTTGATCCTTGATACAAAAGGTATTTTAGTGAGATTGATCCTTAGTTCAAATTAAAGGAAACGAACTCAAGTTCAGGTACTTGTAACGAAACGTGTCGTTGTGCAGGTATGTGTGCTGGACCGCGTACCTGCTGCGCTACCATGGCAAGACGGGTCACGTGGAGCCAGTACCTCTACCCGGAGCCCCCTTCAGTCACTACTACTCCCAGGAGGCTTCTGACGAGGGAATCATCATGGAGACAGATGTCACCGTCAAGGAGGTAACACACATCCTCATAATTAGTTAATATTATTCTAGCATGACCCAGACATGAGAGAACCTTTTAGAATACACTAGAATCAAGATTATCTGGCCTTCCGTATTATCCATCCCGGTTCTTTGTGTTAACAAGAGCGTTTTAGAATAAAAAAACACGACATATTCACTGATTATTATTATTTTTTAATCGACCGCAAACGCCTTAAAACTGTTATATAGGAAACAGTAAAGCATAACAACTATGCATGCGTTTGGTGTATGGCACAATATTATTGCATCCGTGGTAGATAGCAGCACAGTTTTGATTTGGCTGGAAGCAGAAGCTGTGTCAAGAGAGGTGTAGATAGCAGCACTGTTTTTATTTAGATGGAAACAGAATCTGTGTCAAGAGAGGTGTAGGTAGCAGCACTGTTTTGATTTGGCTGGAAACAAAAGATGTGTCAAGGTAGGTGTGGGTAGCAGCACTGTTTTGATTTGGCTGGAGTAGTTGGATCGGGGGATGGGTACAGCACCATGATTGGTTGAATTTGATCACGTGACAACGCCTCCTCGCTCTTTGATTGGCTGTTGGTTTTCCCACTACCCTCCCGCCACTCACCCCTCCTCCTGACCCCCTCTTGTAGATCCACCAAACTGGCGCCAGGTATGAGTCATCGGGATTGCGACAGTGCGATGAAGTCATCGGGAAAACCCATTGCCGGGGGAGGGTTGCCAGGGTCAATGACCTCATGTACTAGCTCACAGTTTCAAGGTCACAATCTATTCCTGTCTTGACTCGTCTTGTCAAGCCGCCAAACTGGCGCCAAGCATGAGTCATCGAAAATACCTAGAGGGGAAGTGTTGCGACATCACACGCAATTAATACGTCACACAGATCGAGGAGACTTGTCTTGTCGAGCCGCCAAACTGGCATCAGTCATCAAGGTAAACCCACTGCCGGGATGGTTGCGACATCATTCAAGGTCATGATCTATTCCTGTCTTGTCCAACAGCCAAAATGGCGCCAGTGATCAGGGAAAACCCATTGCCACATAGAAAAACCAAAAATAAACCTTGGCGGAATTGAAGGAGGACAATAGGTCGTTAACCCCAAGTCATCATGGAAATAACCAGAGGGTAAATTCAGGTCAGACGTAAATATACTGGCACCAGGTACGTGTCACCAGGGAAAACCCAGTACATAAAAAACAAATAAAACAAGAAAATACAATTACTAACATGTTTGGAACAAGAACCAACATGTCTGTAAAGGGGTCAGGAGCAGGGGAGGGGTAGAAATGAGGAGGGGTGGACGGGGGGAGGGAGTGGGAAAACCAACAGCCAATCAGAGAGCGAGGAGGCGTGGTCACGTGACCAAATTCAACCAATCAGGGCACTGTACCCATACGCCGATCCAACTACTGGCTGGAGTCAGAAGATGTGTGTATATAGCAGCACTGTTTTTATTTGGTTGGAAACAGAAGCTGTGTCAAGGGAGGTGTAGTTAGCAGCACTCTTTTATTTTGCTGTAAACAGAAGATATGTCAAGGGAGGTGTGTGCAAGGCGTAGCTACAAGAGTCAAATCTTTACTGAAAATTATTTACACATGGATACTGTGTAACTAGGCGTTTCCGCTATCTGGTCTGTATTTCCGCCACTTTAGGTTGGATAGCCGCGAGTCTAGAGTATAACCAAACTGCATATAAAATTCTCAACAGTAACCAAAAATGTTACTAAATTTATATTTTATTTGTCAACATGTATATAATCTGTCAAAAATGACTGTTGGAAAGCACATTGCTTGGCGTGTAAATTCAAAGAAGTAGATCTTTTGACTTTTTAACGCGTCAAGTAAAGTTATTCATATGAAGATCCAATTATATCATTCATTATTTTAAAATACTCTTTTTGAAAGAATCTTTTTCTTACAGAGCTTTTCGCATACATAATTACAAAGTCAGTTTGTGTGTAAGTCGTCCATTAGAAATACTTCAACTCACCCCGCGTCATTCCATGAATAACACTTAGCTTAAGTAGGTAACGTATTTCAAATCATAAGTCGTATCGTCAAGTTGTTTTATATGATTATATTTTAGAAAAATTTGAAATTAAGGCCAGTGAAACCATCTTAAGGTGTTTAAAGAAATGCTCAATAAATTAAAATGAACTATTTTAATATTTAATAAATGGTACCTACGTTGCACCAAAAAGTCTTTCTTTCTCTTTATCTTAAACTACTGGGATTGGTGAAACGAAATAATATATGTTGTTGCCAAAACACTTCACCAAAGAGCAAAAATAAAATAATATACTATGTTGTAGAAACATTGAGAAAAGAGTGACATTTCTGTCCACTAAAGATCAAAATCATTGGTTAAGTTTTCAAAAAACGACCAAAAATAAATATATATTTGCTCATAAGAAAGTATTGGTTTTATAAAAATACGTTATATTCCAAGTAAAATATTTTTATTTTAGTTGTTAAAATGATTTGGCTATAGGCCGAGATATAGAAAAATAAACTTTTTTGGTTTTAAGTGTCATGAAACGTCGACAGTAATCAAAATCTAGAGTTCAATTTTTCGAGGATAGCAATATTTCTCTCGCCTAGGGGTTGAGGGAAAGTGAAAAATAAAAAAAATATCCCTATTTTCACTGTTTTGAAACATAAAAAAACTCACTTCGATGCGTTTGCTTCTATAAGCTTAAACGTGTATCTAATTTCCCGGTAAATAATCAATTTATTTAAGAAATTTGCATTTTTTCGCATGGGACCTAGTGAAAATACAAAATTAACAAAAGTTCATTGTACAAACAGATGCATTCGATAGATTACAAAATTTCCACCTTTTATTAAAACATTTCTCTATAGGAAATAAAAGTATAAAATTATACTTCAAAATTACTTTTGAAATTTATTTTTTTTTGTAAAAATTTAACTAATAGTACTATTTAGTACTGACGGAAATACAAATTGCATAAGTAGGCGTATATCACAGCAGATAAAGTACCCAAGCATCGAACCAAAGTTATGAAAAACCCTCAAACTTTCAGGCAGTGAATGTTCTACTGAAAACTGAGTAAGGCCCCTCCCAATATGTGATTAAAACCAGCGTGTTAGTTTTCCGTTGCCTTAGAGAGGGAATGTGCCCAGACTAACACCAGATCACCATGTTGGAAAGGTTTAGCTTGGTGACTTTGTGGTTGAGCGTACCACAGCTTATACACTGTCTGGTTACCCTGGATCTCCTCTTCTCTTTGGTTAGCTCCTGGGCGGGCGTGTTCTCCTGTGGGGAATCTTATTGGAGCCTCAAGTCTCCACTACACAGGGCCCAGGCAAGTAGTATTTCGCTATGGGACATATCTGTGCCTCATTTATGTATCAAAGTACGTCAGTTAACCCATTTTCTGTGATTTTCCACGATTCGTAGCTGGATTCTTTTTAGTTTCTGGTTTCTTCTATCGGTGGGATTAGCTTGAGGGTGGTTGATTAGGGTAGTCTGGGTGTCAACGTTTCATTTCTGAAGGGCGTTAGACCAGTCTTGGCTGAAAAACTGAGGACCATAGTCGGACAGGAGGTTTTTTGGATATTACCATCACGGCAATACTGTTTGTAACATAATTGGAATTAGCTGGCTGATCTCTGAATATCTGAACTGAATATCTTAAGTGGGGGACAATTTTCTCTTGAAATGGTTGTAAGTAAATTAATATAAAATATTGATGAATGTGGTTTTATTTGGGCCCATACGAGCTCTAGCTTGTCTTTTCTATGACAGGGGTTCCCAAGCTTCTTAAATTGAAGGAGCCCTTGCATCAGAAAAAGAATACGTACTTGTATATTATTATTATTATTATTAGCACCGCGTCTTACTACCCGTTCGGGTTATACGCACTTACGCTAATGTGTAATGGTAGGGTGATTGTGAAATGAAATGAAGGACCTACAGTTTAACGTGGAATCCGAACCACGGTGGAGACCTGGCATTCCTCACATTCACAAGATGTCTTGTCAGAGGTGAAGGAAGGGTTTGGTAATCAGATAAATCTTTGCCGGGACCGAGGATTGAACCCCGGCCGCCAGCATAGAAGTCTGACACCTTACCCCTAGACCACCAGGTCACCGTTACTTGCATATTCATTCACACTAATTTAATTAATATTAAATCAAGACAGTTTAATTTTAAGGGTCTTTTAGAACGTAATAAGTGAATAAACATTTAAAGATAATATATATTTACACATATACCCTACTTACGCAAGAGACTTCACTTTAAAAATGAAATGTTTATTTATAAGTAACTTGGGTGAGCTTACTTTTGGTCACAAAGTATTTCAATGTTTAAAGTTATGGTTGTCAGCTGTTAGCTCAAATCAACTTCTATACTTATCATGGTTCTAAATGTATTATTTAAAGAAGTATACAATGAAAACATTTGCTCACAAAAATATTTTGTTGTGAAAACCATATAAAATTCCAAATTTCATTCCTTAACCCAAAGTATTCCATGTATATACCTAACAAAATTTTTGTAATTTCTCTCCACAGAGATGTTGTCTTTAAAGTATAATTTCTTGAAAGTTCTCTAGAGTGTTCTTTAGTTTTTAAAGGCAGTTTACTGACAGTGGCAGATAGCTTTTATTCAGATTTTAATAGAAAATTGACAGTCTCAAATACATGTGCATTTTTATAGTGTTAAAAACAAAAACAAAATTAAATGGTCTGATAGTGCCCCAAGGTGTAGACTAAGGTCTCCACAAATCTTGGTTTGAAAAACTTTGTTCTATGGTTGGTGCTCATTCTGTGGACATTTTGACAGCTTCAAATAAACAGTCGCAAGAGAGTGAGGGCGGGGGGGGGCTGGGTGGAATGGATGGCTCGCCACCGTGTCAATCCATTAGCCACGCACCAGTTCCCAGCCAGATGAACCGACCCCCCCCCCCCTCCCCTTTCATCCTCTCGCGTCAAATAAACCATTATATTCTCGTTGGGAGGGGGAGAACTACGGGGCAAGCAGGGTAGGGGAGCAATGAAATCACCCTCAACTCGCGGGTCAGCATCACTTTGAAGCTGTATATTTATATCCTGTCATTTGAACTATCACTACGACCCGACGACTCTTGTAAAACATTGGATCATATTAGGATACACATCCAATAAATGTGTTCTTTACATTACAGGTTGTTTCTTAAGAAAAAGGTCAATGTATCGTAACGTGTTCTGAAATACATGTTGCATACATACATACATACATACATACCGAGTGAGGCATATAAGTTGAAACAACGAAATATCCCGAAAACAAAGAACTTTGGAAACAATCGTTTCTAACAAAAGATTTTTGTTTATTATGGGGAAAGAAAATATAAATGTTATATTTGATTTGGTATGCGTCTTTAAGGTTATTTTAAGATCAAGTTAAACAAAACAAAATGATTTTGCTTCAAGTTTTAAATCAATCTTAACTTGTGTTTTTATAACAATTTTTTATTCAAGAATTTTTTTATTACATTATGTTATTCCTTATTACGTTAAGTGTAAGATTATTTATAACATTAATTTAATAAATGTTCAAATTAATAATATTAATAATAATCATTAACAACTTGAATAAAAATTATTGTTCTAAGAAATACATGTTAAAATATTTTCAAAAACTGATGTGAAATAAAATAAACGATACTGTGCACCGCACAAATATTATCTCAATTTTAGCTGAAAACATGTTACATTATTTAATATCTCAAATAGTTGTGGATTAATTATCAAAATTAGAAAATTTCCATCATGTAAAGTACCCTCAAAATCATTGTAATGAGTAAATGAGAATTTCCTGAATATATAAAAATGTTTTGATATAACATTTAAACAAAATGTTTGAAGCAAATTTTAAGAAAATATGTTTTTCCTCTTTTTGACCTTCAGTTAACTACCCTTTAATTTATTGCTAGAAATCTAATTCCGAATACCCCTCGGGGGAGAGGACCTTATTAAAACCCTGGATACCATTTTTTAGCCCAATTGGTAAAATATTTTCGGCTTTAGCCTAAGGTACAAACATACAGACAAATGGCATTATGAAAACAAATTGTTCTGTTTCAGTGGGTCATAAACGTTGACATTTATTAAAATCTCGAGGTTTTTTTACGATCACAATAATTTCTCTACGAAGTGGAGAGAGAAAATAAAACGTTTAATTCAAAAGTGGTTAGTTTTTTGTTTTTAAATAAATGGTGCTAAAATAAAAAAATAAAAATTCGTTTAAATAAACAAAGCTTACCTAAAACAACCTTGAAGACACCCACCAAATCAAAAATGACTAATGTTCTCTTTAACCCCCCCCCCCCCAAAAGCAAAAATATTTAGTTCAAAACACTGTTTTACAAAATGCTTTGTTCTAGGTATATTCTGGTGTCTCAACTTAAATGCTTCATCTTGTATATGATAAAAATTAAATGTAATATTTGATAGAGTTTATATATTTATTTAAAACCATGAGTACTATTACATTAACTAAATAGTATCAGTGAATCGGTTTTTTAAAGTATAAATTTCATCTTACGATATTTCATATATATATATATATATATATATATATATATATATATAATATATATATATATATATATATATATTCAAATGTACACACCTTTGCGTGAAGGGATAGGAGTAAACTGTATAGTAAAAACCCCACCAATACTCCCAACCAGCATTCGAACCACGTACTACCCACCACCCATAGTCAAGTCTAACTTAATAGTGATGCGCTAGACCATGCGACCACCGATCATAAATATGTCAGTATTAGAGTCAAATTATAAAGTACCTTCTCTGAATGCTCAAATCACATAAGTAACATTAATCTGTATTAAAAGCCAAATAGAAATGATTCTACTGAATAATACACAGTATCATGTTGCGTTGTGCAAGCTTTCAGTTTGTGATGTGAATGTTTCATTGCTAGGTTGACAAACGATACGAATTTAAATATATTCTCTGCATTGTATAGATAAACTCGCGTTTCTCGTTGGGGGCTCCCCCTCCAAACCCCCGGTGAGTTTTCTTTGTAAGTGGATGTAAACTAATGTAATTTCAGAGCCGTTTTTTGATAGGTCTTACCGTTTAGCCACAAGAAACCTCCAAAGAAGGGTCCGCGCCGACTTTAAAGTTTCTCCGTAATTTTGAAATTTTTTTTTGGAGGCTAAAAATTAAAATGTTTAACTTTTGTAATTTTCCCGTCGGTTACAGGCTAGAAGCTATAGGTTTGCCAAATTTCAAGTTTCTAGCTCATCTTGAAGAGGGTAAACATTAATGTCAGTGAGTGAGTCAGCCGTGTGGCTTTATAGTAGTATAATAATAACATGGCAGCTATATTACACTATTTCCATGTAACTTCTGTTATTCCTCTTCATTATGAGAAAACGGAGGTATCAAAGCTTTTCCGAGCCGAAAAGGTAGAACAAAGGGAGTCTACTACTCTACCAGTCTAATAGTATTGGGTGTGTCGTTAGAGCTACATCCCAGATGTAGTGTCAGAACTGAACTAAGCACACTTTGTTATTCACTTCGTTCTCGTTGTGTTTTCTTGTGGCAATATTCATTCCGTGCATGTGTATAAGTTATTATTATTTGATGTATTTAACGTGCACTTTCTGAACCGACTTATTATATCAGCACACGACTTATAAACTAACTTAGATCTAAAACAGACACAACACAAGAGGAAATACACATTCCACCAATAATTTACATTTAAATTTAAATATCCTTTATTTAGTGCTGGCAACAGTTACAAGAGCGATAACAAGCCAGCACTGAAAAGTACACAAGTACCTTACATGTAAGCATAAATACCAAGCATAATAAAGTAAAATAAGCAATCATAAAATAGCTAAGTAATTATACATACTAATAAATAGTTACTGTAAAATGAGAAAAAATAAATAAACTATATTAATAAACAGTGGTAGTGAAAATAAATAAACATATATATTAATTTCAAAAACAGAAAATAAAAATGGTATGCAGAATAATTCAAATTTTAAAATTAGAAGTGGAACGTTTGGGATTTCGTCATTTCCGCTATATGCATTGTTTCTGTACAGAGCAGAAAACATCACAAACTTATCAACAAAGTCTTTCATTAAGTCTGACAATAGATGTTTACTATTTGTCTTTAGATTGAACTTTATCTTTTAATAAAGATTTGTCTGCAAGGAAGAGAAAGTATAATATAACACGTTGGATGTATTTTTGTCATTCCTGTGACTAGTAAGTATATAATACGTTACAAAAAATTAATCTTAAATGCATCTATTGCATTTAATTCTTGTACCATTTCATTTAGTGTTTCATCAAACAGTCCCTTACTTTTATATGTTAAGCCTTTGCACATTTTTTAGTCAGAATTTTTTAAGTTAAGTACTTTTTCAATTATTCAAATACCTTCCTATTTGTTTTAGTCTTAAACATCAACGATATCCAGATGAATATAATATAATTTTTCACTGCTCACAACTCAATTCTAGATTCTTCAAGTATTTTATTTAGTTAATAAATGTTATTTAAAAGATTTTCCTTAATGAATGTCAAGAACCATTTATAAGATATTCAGAGGTTTTTTATTCATACTTATTCTTTATGAACCACTGTTTGCATCTGTTTTTTTTACATTATAAGCCATCAAACAGCACGCCATGGATTTATTTATTTTATTTTTCTTTGAGCTTGTGGAATCGTAAATCAGTCCACAAAGAATGTGTAAATCAATTTGTAGAGAGATCCTAAGAAAGTAGCCGCAGTTTCCCCTTGACGTGGTTCCTTCATCAGTAGAGATTGCCTCATGAATACCACAACTGAAACCACCTTATGATTTATAAATGGTTTTTGCTTAGCTACTGTGGAACATCGATAAAACTCAGCAATGAATTTTAAATTTTACTGGAGGCCTTTTATTAATTTTTTTCCTTTTGACATAATCAGTTTTTTGTTTTCACTTATATTCATAAAACATCTTAGGTTAGTCTGTTCATTTAACACAGTAATAGCCCTTCGGTGGCCACATGGTCTAATCTCGTGTTATATTGTGTTGTCGAGGATGGGGTGATCGAGGTTCGACCTCGGTCTGGTGTACTGAGGGTGATTTTTCTTAATGGTTTTCCACCCTCCCTTCACGCAAATGGGGGTGCCATTCCTCTAACTTCTATTTTCATAATCATTAACACATTAGTTTTATGATTATATAGGCGTAAATACCGTACGGGTAGTAAGACTACAAAAAAACAAACAATAAATTATGTAGCCTAGACTGACATTCTGTTCTGACCTGATCAGATCCAGTGTGTCAAGAAATAACTACTTTCTTTCTGATCTGATCAAGTGTGCGACCTGCTTAGAAGGGAAAAGAAAACATTTACGAAGTGCCAGAATTGTGTGCAGTGCATTCGTAATTGACTGATTACTCGACACTTTCCACGGCGACGACAGGGGACAAAGCGACAAAGTATCTTGTTAATAACTTCAAGTATGTCACTATTATGTCTGAATGAAAATTTGTATACAATACTTGGCTGTGAAGACATTCTAAAATGGTCAATGCAGTTTTTTTTAATTCAAATATCATTTAATATTCCAACAATATTCAGTAGGCCTTTTAGGAACATCTATAAACTCTTTATCTCCCCTAATGTTTCATCAGAAATGATCCAAGTGCAATATTGTTCTTATAAATTCACGACTTATAGCCAACATTGACACAGATATGATTGGCATGTGATGCATGCTCTTAATAAATAGTTTCAAAAAACGTGACAAACCCCAAGCCTTACTCGACAAACCTATACTAGCTGGAACCGGAGTGAGTCAAGTGTCGTTAGATGGCGTCATAAGACAAGCCGGGTAAGTTTTTCCACCCCACCTTTTCTCTTTCCCCCTTTCCCCTTCATACCGTATCAACTCAAGGATCTTGTTGAACCTGCCTTCCCTCTTTCCCACCCATCTTGAAGGATAGAAAGGGGTTGTTATATTACGCTACCCTCTATCAACAAGCTGTCTTGGGGGTGGAAACCACCAGGGGCCATGTAAACCGAGAACCACCCTATCATCCCATCAAGCTTGATGCTCCCTACACCACCATACTCAAGTGCAACACCAATTTATTTACAAAATATTCCTACAACACCAGACTCAAGTTCAACACCAATTTATTTACAAAACACTTCCTACACCACCAGACTCAAGTGCAACACCAATGTGTTTATTAAACACTCCCTGCACCATCAGGCTCAAGTGCAACACCAATGTATTTATTAAACACTCCCTACACCACCAGACTCAAGTGCAACACCAATGTGTTTATTAAACACTCCCTACACCACCAGACTCAAGTGCAACACCAATTTATTTACAAAACACTCCCTACACCACCAGACTCAAGTGTAACACCAATTTATTTGTAAAACACTCCCTACACCACCAGACTCAAGTGCAACACCAATGTATTTATTAAACACTCCCTACACCACCAGACTCAAGTGTAACACCAATTTATTTGTAAAACACTCCCTACACCACCAGACTCAAGTGCAACACCAATGTATTTATTAAACACTCCCTACACCACCAGACTCAAGTGCAACACCAATTTATTTACAAAACACTCCCTACACCACCAGACTCAAGTGTATTATTATTATTGTTATTAGCACCGCGTCTTACTACCCATTCGGGTTATACGCACTTACGCTAATGTGTAATGGTAGGGTTATTGTGAGATGAAATGAAGGACCTACAGTTTAACGTGGAATCCGAACCACGGTGGAGGCCTGGCATTCCCCACATTCACAAGATGTCTTGTCAGAGGTGAAGGAAGGGTTTAGAAATCAGATAAATTTGTGCCGGTTCCGAGGATTGAACCCCGGCCGCCAGCACAGAAGTCTCACACCTTACCCCTAGACCACCAGGTCACCGACTCAAGTGTAACACTAATGTGTTTATTAAACACTCCCTACACTACCAGACTCAAGTGTAGCACCCAGTCCACCTGATCACACCTCATTATCCCTATCTTAACCTATTTCTACACTATCCTCCTTATTACACGCTATCCCTATCTTTAGCTAGTTCTAACCAGTCCACCTCATTACACCTTATCCCTATAATAGAAGCATGTTGATTATTTATACTTTTTATATACACACCTCCTCTATAATCCTAACAGTGACCTTATAACAATAATTTTTGACATTTTTTCTATTGAAAACTTCCGGCTGCATAACAAATAATAAGAAAATGTAACACCTAATAAACATTGATACATTATCTTAGAAAATGTGTTGAAAATATTACTATAAAAATTTCACTCGTTCTCGAGAAAACTGATATTTCCAAACGTACAATTTCTCCGCAAGAGCTGTCCGGTAGCTAGCGCCATCTACTGTGTCCATCATCCATCTGTTCTTGTAGGCGCGGAAGGATACTTTGGTCAGTTGTGAACCCACGCCACACCTTTCACTCTCCCACCCTCCATCCCACAAAATAGGTTTTAGACTTGCACTTGACAGGGCCAAGGGCCTTAACTTACAGGGTAACTGAGTAAAATTCGTTATTAATGATTTGAATATATGAAAAATATACTTTTCGATTTTACTATGTATTTAAGATAATTCCTGATAGGTGAAGTGTCCATGACTAGTTTTTAAAATACATTTTAAATTGTAATCAAATTTCCACTCTAGAATTAATGGATTTAAAAAGAGATGCAATATAAGAATTACTAACTAAATTAAATTGTTCGGATAAGTTATTTGATTGGTTGTGTGAAAGTACCTCGCGATACGTTGTATTTAATATAAGATTTTTGAATGTATATAGATGTATGAGTGCATTTTAGGAAAATGATAACATTTCAGAACTAGAAAACACACAAAATATTGATGTCAAAATATTTGATTTGATATAGACATTTTACCAAATTTCATATACTATTTGAAACACAAATACAATAAATTCATATGAGAAATATCATAATTCAGTAACCCTCACTTTTTAAATATAATTATTTTTATTAGTAATAAAATTTTGATTAACATTTTGCCAAATCTATTTTGGTATAATTGAGTCTTCATTTTATAAATAAAGCAAATACTAATGCTGTTCTATTCATATGAACTTTTTTCATATGTGTATTTTTTCTATAAAAATATTTTCACCGTATGTATAAACTAAATTTCTCACCTTGCTTCGCACAGCTTTTGTAGACATGGCCTGACGTACATTGACTCACTCACACAAACAAAACACAACACCTCTTCTTCAATAATGTACCCATTGCAGTTCCAATCTTAATTAAATCGTCCAAGCAGAGCAGGAACCAACTGCTAACTGAAGCTGTCAGGACAGGGTACTTGTCAATACTCTTTGTTATTCTGGCAACGAAACTATATCTTACTGTGCGTGTGTAGAACCCATGGGCAACGCCTGGATGAGTTTGTATAGTCAACCAGCACTACATATAAGCGTGTACGGTTGCGTATTAATGGTGTACCGGGGGTTACAACATAGCATTCACATTACTACACTCGGACAGGAAATAGCATCTTTTAACCAAATCTAACAGATAGAAATAATATTTATGCTAGTATATTATCTCTCTTATGTAAGTATAACATATATATTATATTGAATAAGTATTTTCAACCTCCGACTTGAAAACTAACAGAAGATTTACCCGCTTCGGAGGCCGCATGGTCTAACGCACTACTCTCACAGTGGACTATACTGTATATCATATCTGAGTGAACTGAATAGCTACTATTAGGAAACAGCATTTGCCATCATCATGTTATCTTGGGGTCAATCTTCCCTTAAATATAAAACAAGTTCCGCAACGCAGGTAAGTAGAGGTTGCTAGTAGCTCTTTCTTACCCCAGCACACCACCTTCAGACGTAACTTAAAGTGAGGACATTTGGCCAGTAGTTCCTTCTTACCCCAGCACACCACCTTAAGACGTAACTGAAAGTGAGGACATTTGGCCAGTAGCTCCTTCTTACCCCAGCACACCACCTTAAGACGTAACTGAAAGTGAGAACATTTGGCCAGTAGCTCCTTCTTACCCCAGCACACCACCTTCAGGCGTAACTGAAAGTGAGGACATTTGGCCAGTAGTTCCATCTTACCCCAGCACACCACCTTCAGACGTAACTGAAAGTGAGGACATTTGGCCAGTAGTTCCTTCTTACCCCAGCACACCACCTTAAGACGTAACTGAAAGTGAGGACATTTGGCCAGTAGCTCCTTCTTGCCCCAGCACACCACCTTAAGACGTAACTGAAAGTGAGGACATTTGGCCAGTAGTTCCTTCTTACCCCAGCACACCACCTTAAGACGTAACTGAAAGTGAGGACATTTGGCCAGTAGCTCCTTCTTACCCCAGCACACCACCTTAAGACGTAACTGAAAGTGAGAACATTTGGCCAGTAGCTCCTTCTTACCCCAGCACACCACCTTCAGGCGTAACTGAAAGTGAGGACATTTGGCCAGTAGTTCCATCTTACCCCAGCACACCACCTTCAGACGTAACTGAAAGTGAGGACATTTGGCCAGTAGTTCCTTCTTACCCCAGCACACCACCTTAAGACGTAACTGAAAGTGAGGACATTTGGCCAGTAGCTCCTTCTTACCCCAGCACACCACCTTAAGACGTAACTGAAAGTGAGGACATTTGGCCAGTAGTTCCTTCTTACCCACACAACCACCTTAAGACGTAACTGAAAGTGAGGACATTTGGCCAGTAGCTCCTTCTTACCCCAGCACACCACCTTCAGGCGTAACTTAAAGTGAGGACATTTGACCAGTAGTTCCATCTTACCCCAGCACACCACATTCAGACGTAGCTGAAAGTGAGAACATTTGTCCAGTAGTTCCATCTTACCCCAGCACACCACCTTCAGGCGTAACTTAAAGTGAGGACATTTGGCCAGTAGCTCCTTCTTACCCCAGCACACCACCTTAAGACGTAACTGAAAGTGAGGACATTTGGCCAGTAGTTCCTTCTTACCCCAGCACACCACCTTAAGACGTAACTGAAAGTGAGGACATTTGGCCAGTAGCTCCTTCTTACCCCAGCACACCACCTTAAGACGTAACTGAAAGTGAGGACATTTGGCCAGTAGCTCCTTCTTACCCCAGCACACCACCTTCAGACGTAACTGAAAGTGAGGACATTTGGCCAGTAGTTCCTTCTTACCCCAGCACACCACCTTAAGACGTAACTGAAAGTGAGGACATTTGGCCAGTAGTTCCTTCTTACCCCAGCACACCACCTTAAGACGTAACTGAAAGTGAGAACATTTGGCCAGTAGCTCCTTCTTACCCCAGCACACCACCTTCAGACGTAACTGAAAGTGAGGACATTTGTCCAGTAGTTCCATCTTACCCCAGCACACCACCTTCAGGCGTAACTTAAAGTGAGGACATTTGACCAGTAGTTCCATCTTACCCCAGCACACCACATTCAGACGTAGCTGAAAGTGAGAACATTTGTCCAGTAGTTCCATCTTACCCCAGCACACCACCTTCAGGCGTAACTTAAAGTGAGGACATTTGGCCAGTAGCTCCTTCTTACCCCAGCACACCACCTTCAGACGTAGCTGAAAGTGAGAACATTTGGCCAGTAGTTCCTTCTTACCCCAGCACACCACCTTCAGACGTAACTGAAAGTGAGGACATTTGGCCAGTAGCTCCTTCTTACCCCAGCACACCACCTTCAGACGTAGCTGAAAGTGAGAACATTTGGCCAGTAGCTCCTTCTACCCCAGCACACCACCTTCAGGCGTAACTTAAAGTGAGGACATTTGACCAGTAGTTCCTTCTTACCCCAGCACACCACCTTCAGGCGTAACTTAAAGTGAGGACATTTGGCCAGTAGTTCCTTCTTACCCCAGCACACCACCTTCAGACGTAACTTAAAGTGAGGACATTTGGCCAGTAGCTCCTTCTTACCCCAGCACACCACCTTCAGACGTAACTTAAAGTGAGGACATTTGGCCAGTAGTTCCTTCTTACCCCAGCACACCACCTTCAGACGTAGATGAAAGTGAGGACATTTGGCCAGTAGATCCTTCTTACCCCAGCACACCACCTTCAGACGTAACTTAAAGTGAGGACATTTGGCCAGTAGATCCTTCTTACCCCAGCACACCACCTTCAGACGTAACTTAAAGTGAGGACATTTGGCCAGTAGATCCTTCTTACCCCAGCACACCACCTTCAGACGTAACTTAAAGTGAGGACATTTGGCCAGTAGATCCTTCTTACCCCAGCACACCACCTTCAGACGTAACTTAAAGTGAGGACATTTGGCCAGTAGATCCTTCTTACCCCAGCACACCACCTTCAGACGTAACTGAAAGTGAGGACATTTGGCCAGTAGATCCTTCTTACCCCAGCACACCACCTTCAGGCGTAACTTAAAGTGAGGACATTTGGCCAGTAGCTCCTTCTTACCCCACACCACCTTCAGACGTAACTGAAAGTGAGAACATTTGGCCAGTAGCTCCTTCTTACCCCAGCACACCACCTTCAAACGTAACTTAAAGTGAGGACATTTGATAACAGTTAACTGAAAGAGAGTAAAAATAAAGCTTGTCACTTTAAGACCTGTAGTTCCCTAAGAGGTTATATTGGGTATAGACTGCTGATGTTGGGGAGATCAAGGTTCAAATATGGGTAAAGTGAACTGAGAGTTGTTTTCCAAAAGAGTTTACCACGCAAATGTGGGTACATTTAATCTAAATTCAACCTTTCTAATACCTAACATATTAGTGTAGTTAGTACATAGGTATACAACCCAAACGGTTAGTAATACGTGGTGCTAAAAAAAAGTAATGTTTGACAAATAAATGTCTTGTCTGTGTGGTTTCCATTGCCTGCCGATAGCATTGCGGATACTTTTTACTTGGTGTTGTTCTCTGTCTTATTTTCTGACAAATAATTGTTTCTCTCTTTTACATGCTTCGTTAGAATCGAGAGCTTAAATGGCTTGTACCTAAGAATTTGACAAATGCAAAGAGAATTTAAAAAGTCTTGCGAATAAATTTGTCTACAACTGTCAAAGATGGTATGATTATATTAGGAAAACTATTGTTCTGGGTGAATAGGAAGTTAGGATTCACGGGAAAACTGTATTGTATGTTTGTGTATTTATTGGTGACCTACCGTCAGATATCCAATACATTCAGTTACATGGAGTAAGATCACCTCCATTCTGTTCGGTTATAAATAAATGGTACGGAACTCCACAAGGACTCTCTCGCTCCATTGTTTTTTTTTTATGGAGATATTAACTCAAACACGTAACACAGTATATGTAAACTAAATCATAAATATACACTAGCAGACCCGGGAAAAAATTGCTCTATACTTATTATTATTATTAGCACCGCGTCTTACTACCCGTTCAGTTTATACGCACTTACGCTAATGTGTAATGGTAGGGTGATTGTGAGATGAAATGAAGGACCTACAGTTTAACGTGGAATCCGAACCACGGTGGTGGCCTGGCATTCCACACATTCACAAGTCGCCCTTTATTAAACTACTCTTAATTTTGGGGTTAGATAGACACACAGACAGACGGCATTGTAAAAATCCCTTTTTTAGAGTTCGGGGGTCATGAAAAGTCGACAGCCATCAACATCTCGGGTTAGAATTTTTTTTTACGAGCCCAATCATTGATTTTTAGTGTTCAAAAAGTTTAAAAAATATATATAACTGTGTATGGCTTGAAAAATATTGGTTTTATAAAAATATATTTCGAATAAAATATTTGTATTATAAATAGACCTAAATATTTTTAGTGATAAGTAATTACATATCTCAAAGAGTTACGGAGATATAATAAAAAAATAAGAATTTACGCATCAGACCAGAACCTTTAAAGTCATTTTGCAGATATATTGAGAGTGGCCATTTTTTTTGGAATATTTATCAATGCTCATAGCAACCCTAGATAGCACGTTTTAGATCAATCGGTAAAGTAGTCTAGGCTCTACTCCGCGGTACAGATAGACAGACGGACAGAGAGAGAGAGAGAGAGACGGAAATGCCAAAAACACTTTTTCGGATTCGGGGGACATGAAACGTCGAAATTCATCAAAATCTCGATTTCAATTATTTTTTTCGATCACAATACTTTCTTTACCTGTAACATAGCGATAAAGTAAAAATAAAGTATTAATAATGTAATTTACTAAAAGACTATAACATTTGCACTAGCCAACAACACAAAAACCTGTTTCGATTACTTCTCCTTTCGTTGTATGAGCCAATGAAATAATCTGACATAGATCAAGTGTTGTAAGCTTCGTGGACAAAGTACAATTTGACGAGAATTGTTGCTTTATATCGACATTTTATAGGATCTTAACTCGACCCTTTATTGTAATTTGAATTGGAGATGTAAACTTAATTACGTTGAAGACCTGTTGCACCAACAGGCTTATTCTTGTGTTAGTTGAAATGTAATTTGGAGGTAGGGGGAAGATATCAAAATTAAAATTTTAAAAAAATTCTGCGTCTTATTACTTGTCCAGGTTATACGCATTTATGATAGCTACTTTAATTTATTTATTTTTATTTGTTTGAGGCATTTATTTAAAGTGCACTTTTTGAACTGACTGATTATATCAGCACACGTGAGTTTCTATTAGCGAGAGCTAAGATAGTTGAATAAGGATGAGAAAGGTAGAACTTGGAGTAAATGCACCCCTATTCACATAGAGAGAGAGAGTGTAAAACCACAGATTAAAAATCCGTCTGAGTACACCGAAGAGTGAGTTGAGTCTATTGCGAGTGTGACAACTAACACCAGTGGTTGGGAACCTTTATACATTGCAAGGGCACGCACTTCATGTACAGTCAATTTTTCCAACATCATAAATGATTGTCATTTTAGTAAGCCTTAAAGGAACGAATTGTTTTCTAGTCTATATTTCTCCTTTTCATCCAACGAGGACAAATTTTAGTTTTGTATACAGGCCTACTTAGTATGTAGATATTTACTGTACGAACATGCTTCTATATAATATATATACATATCTATATATACATCATCATGAAATAAGGATTATAGAATATAATAGAAATTCACTTGAGAATGAAGTTCTAAAAACTAAGTGGATCGAAACAGTTCATGTATTTTATTATATTGTAGGAAAACATAAATTTAGTTTGAACATGTATTATTAATTTATAAATGATGAAGATACATAATTGGCAAAATGTTATACTAAAGTTTAACTCGGCTCCACTTTGTCCACTCTGCCCGAGAACTTCGGCATGGGAGAACCAATCAAATCTCAAAACCAACCATCTCAAATCAGTGCGCATGCGCTGATGCACATATGCTGTAAAGCTAGAAGCAAGTAGATAGCTTCGTTGGCCGTTGTAATGAGATTTGAAATAACCTGTTAATGTAAAGCGTGTGTAACTGTGTATTGTATTGTGCCACGACACAGCGTTATGATTTGAAAACATCCATTGGGAGTATGATCTAAAATGTATGTTTATCCACTCTAAAATAAAATATGTTTGTAATCTCCTGTTTTAAGTTAAAGTTGCAATGCATCATGGGTCAACATACAGTGTGTAAGTTGCAGGGGCACTCAAGCAGATTCTGCTTTATTTTCGGCTAAGGTGTGAATCAATGTCTACAATAATTTACTACCTGAGTACATATTTATGTTTTGTAACATCTGTCGAAGTTAAAAAATCAGAACAGTACTATTGTATACCAAATATTTATTATTGGTTAATGCAACTCACCTCGGTCAGCTGTAGTCGAAACGTTCCACAACCATTAAACCTTCAATAACACGCGAGGACCGAAACAACACGCCCGACCACAATCTACTAGCCAAGTCGACTGATCGAGTCAAGCGAACTCTGGTATAGTTCCGGCCTCATCCACCGCCGCCACTTCCTACCTTAGACCAGATTCGACTACAAGCTTCTAGAAGAATCTAGATTGACCTTCACCAAGGTTCTGGCACAGAATAGATGGTTGACCATCTTCCATCGTGTGTCTATCCAATGGTTTATCCTTCCACCCCTCCCTTTTCTTATCTTGCACGCTTCATCTCTAGAGTGGATATATATACCGCTGTATTTTTCTTGGAAAATTACTCTTGGCTAGATTTTCTTTGAGAACGCTTCTAGTCCGGGTAAAATGTAAGATACTAAACTCATCTTCGGCAACTCATTTTAAAGTATTTTTTCGGCATGTGGATATTGAACATAAATCTTTTGACACAGCATTCTTGTTGAATAAAAATATTCTAATTTGATTAATTTGTTAATATTGATAAATATCCTAATTCAATTAAGTTTTTAATATGGATGAATATTTTAATAATGAACTTGTTTAACATAGTTAATTAATTTGGAAAATAATTGGATTGCTAACTAAATTAAAACCTAGAGCTAGGAACACTTTTGATTCGTACCATTGTTCTAATCAACTTATAAAATACGAGTTTTTTGTAATTTGGTATAAAATGAAAATCAAGGTTAGAAAGGTATATTTTGGGTTTCGTATTGGCGACAATTATGGTTAGTACTATAATGTTTAAAACGTGTAAGTTTTGGTAGCTAAAATAATAAATGATTTTATCAGTAAAATAAACTATGATTAATTTTAGTAATGATGCTATTCTAAATGTAATAGTTTTGATAGAGACTCTTTTAAGTATACGTTAGGACGTGGCTTATAAACTCTTTTACATCATATTTTTTATTTTCATAAGGTCAGTTTGATGAACAAATTATAGAAAAAAATATTTCCTTATTAGGATTTTGTCCTTATGACATAGAATATTAGGTATGAAAATATGGTAATATTTTTACTTGAAACGTTAATTTTGTCACTAATTGGGAGAAAATGAATAATGTCTTGAGCAATATATCCCTATTAAATGAAAGTTTTCCTTTTGTATACTCTTAACAAGAACTTTAATCTTGTATACCTACATGAGATGGTTGCAAGTTTTGATGTGATTCTGAAGTAATAGCATTTTGAATATTAGAGTCGGTTAGGCTCAATTGCTAATGGTATTGCAGTTTTTTCTATCTAGTCTATCATATAGTATTGCCTGTTATGATGTTAGGATCTATAATATTGCAATAGATCAAGCAGCCCGTTTTATGAAAACAGGAATTATTAAATTTGATTAATTGTTTATATAATTCTAATATATACCTTTATATACCTTTTTAAAATGAATATTATTCTACCGAATAAAATATCAAAGAACATTTTATAATTAGACTTATTTGTTAAGTTACCTACTTCCCCTGATCAGCCACCGATTTTATCTTATTTTATTTTTATATATATATATATATATATATATATAAGTTGTCAAAAAGGGGAAATATATATATATATTTCCCCTTTTTGACAACCTAGGTGTTGTGTGAAGCGATCCGGTTTAGAACAGTTATCATAATTATATATATATATGTATAAATATATGTGAGTATTGATCAAAAAGGGCCATTCTGCAATTTCCTTTTTTTTTATGTTGCACGTCTTTCCTTTGAGCCTTTAAGGACGAAGGATGGGTGCAGTTTGAATAGCTGAATTCCAAGCGAAGCAGCTCACTCAGTGTTTTACACATATTTCAGATGAAAGCAGAATGTGGTTTTAAAACTCACTCACACTTATCTTTTAAACACCATAGAGGTGGTAGTTTCTGTCTGGTGAGCCTTTTGGTGTTAATGCTCCCAGATTAGTGAGGTATTAAGCTCATACTGGAGGATGATGGCAACTGACACCAGTAATTATCTTAAATGCTCTGTAGTGCGTCACTCCCATAAGCGCCTCGGGGGGTCAAACGATACCTGTTAGACGCTTTTAAACTTTACCAGTGGGAACTTTTAAAACATTACAATTTTCATGACCCACTCATTTTTAGACGATATTTTCTATAAAATAACGATCTTTTCAAATTATTTTAACATTCTTATGTAGTACAGGTCTAATAGCTTATAATTTTATGAACATTATATTGCATTAATTCTGTCTAAATGGTAAGTGATGTAAGTAATAAGTAAATAACAAATATTATTGAATAATCTGTAAGTGGAATATCCTATTTGATTAAAATCCTTTCATTGAAATGACCGATTTGACCAAACATAGAAGATAAGCGTGGATAAATAGTTTCAAATAATATTATTTATCCTTATTTTTGCTACTAAGGGTTTGATTCACCTTAGTTAACTAGAAAAGAATAAGACAAATAATTGTTTAAGGTATTGTACCATATTTTGCCTGTATTATTATTATTATTATTATTATTATTATTAGCACCGCGTCTTACTACCCGTTCGGGTTGTACGCACTTACGCTAATGTGTAATGGTAGGGTGATTGTGAGATGAAATGAATGACCTACAGTTTAACGTGGAATCCGAACCACGGTGGCGGCCTGGCATTCCCCACATTCACATGATGTCTTGTCAGAGGGGAAGGAAGGGTTTGGAAATTTAGCCTGTAAATATGATGGAAACGAACATTATCATTCATCATTAATAACAATCTGAGAGAGTTCTTTTGAGAATTGAACTTATACCATTTGAGTCGCTGTTAATACAATACCACACTTTATTTTTTATACAGTAAGGATATTACTGACCGGAGAAAATTTACAGGTTAGACACGATCACATCACCATTTTAATAATAAAACCAATAAAATATATATATATATTTTTCCACAAATATAATAATTTTGTATCTACATTTAAGCTAGCATAGAGCTATAATGAACACATACTATGAAGGACAGTTCCTGAACGCTACAACATTTACTGAAACTACAAACAAACATGCATACGGCAAACTTTTTTTTAACACCGCGTTTTATTACCCTTTCTGGTTATACGCTCATACGCTAGTTGCTATATCGTATATTATAATTGCTATATTGTATATTATATTTGCTATATCGTATATTATAATTACTATATCGTATATTATAATTGCTATATCGTATATTATAATTGCTATATCGTATATTATAATTGCTAAGTTGGATGGTATCTGATAGCTTGCGATATCTCGCTCATATGTAGCAGACGATTTCACACGTCCATCACAGACTCTGCCTTGAAATATTAGTTGAAAACTACCCTAGAATCCGACTCCTGAGTTCAGTTGGTAGCGTGTTTTTCTACTGAGCTAACGATCCTGGGTTCAATTCCCTGCACGGCCGAACAATTTATCATCGATGAAATGTAGGTTTACCCTTTCACATCGATGTATTAACGTCCTGAGGACTGGATGTTGTGCTTGTCCTGGGCATGGGACGACACTCGGATAGCTCAGTGATTAGATCATTGGCATACTAAGCCAAAATTCCCAGGTTCGAGTCACGCGTTCAGGTGTTATTTTTCAACTTATTACATATAATATCTAGGGAGTCGAATCCCGGTGACATATAAGTGATTTTTCCCTAAAGTGGAACTGTCCCTCTATTCATCATGGTCTGGTTAACTATGATTAAAAGTTAAAACTTCTACTGGCACCTTATTATCATATCACAATGATCTAATAGGGTCAATGTAACTACACCTAAATGTTGTCCCAAACTCGGAAGTAGGTTACATATTCATCACTACAAGTAGAAGGCCAGAAATATCAAACCAACAAACCATGGTGTCACTAGAAAATTATATATATATATATATATATATATATATATATATATATATAAATAACTGATCTTCTGTAGCAATTTTATCCTTAAAATGACACTTAATGTAAAGTTCTGAGCTCTAGCAGACGAGTAAAAAAAAAGTTGTCAGTCAAACACAACACCAAGGACGTGTCGACGATGTCCTTAGACTTAAAGGCGTGTGAGGTGTACATCGGCATCCTTTGTGACAGTTCATCCAGGTTCCCACTACCCCATGTTCTCGCCAATGCAACTGGCAGCGGTACTTGTTAAGGTGACGACGCATAAAAAATAATTTTGAACACATCTGGAGTTTTCTTACCACTAAAGCCCGTATCACACGACACTTGCTTATACTAGAAATCAAGTGTGCTAGCTAGCCCTAGATATCTGTATACTAGCTAGTACAATGGAAATGGGACTAGAGTATTCACACGCTGCTAGATTGGTACTAGGTTTTAGTGCAAATATTTATCGAACGTCAGAGATTAATTTTGAGTGCAGCAGCTGAATTAATAACTAATAAAGATATTGAAAATTATGAGAGGGAGCGTAGGAAAAAGAATATAGACACGGGAATGGTTGGGAAAGACGAAATAATGGTCTCAGGATGCTAAATATGATACATTCGGAGGTTAGGTAATATACATTCGGGTGATACAAACGTTTAGTAGCTCCCTAAATTTGTATTCATTTATTTACATTATGGTCAGAGGCCCCTAAGCCCATGGGTGTCCAAGTACAGTATCCTTGATACACAAATGTTCTTTTTTAGGCCTACGCACACTTTATATTCTAAAAAAAAAGCACCCAATGTTGGCATGCTATCAAGTTTATTTAGATTAAAAAACTGGGTCTGGAACACAGTTTGTCGTTTTTAGATGACATGTTTTAAATTAAATGTATATATATTAAATATATTGTCATACAGTGGCAATTTGGTATTATATAAACAAAGTTGTTTATAATAATTTTCTGCCAACAACAAAATCACATCCGATGACCATGTTGGCGTCATTTATACACTTTCTCTACACAACAGTCTCAGCGTGCATGATTGGTTGAATTACACAGAGTAGTGTCGAAACTAGTACGAAAATAGCACGTGTTCTATCCTCACAACTAGTATGGTAGCCAGTACCAAGTGGCAGAACCAGTATACTTTTTATGATTCACACGACGCTATATGATGACGTGCTAGCTAGCACACTGGATTTCAAGTACGAGCTAGTGTCGTGTGATACGGACTTAACTCTTAGGCAAAGTTCGTAGCACCTGAGTCATACCCGCTTCGGGGCCGCACGGTCTAAGGCACTACTCTCGCAGTAGACTAGACTGCCGATGACGGGGAGATCAAGGTTCGAATCTTGGATGGGTGTAATGAGGGTGTTTTTGTCCAAAATGTCTTATCACTCTCTCTCCACACAAATTTGGGTACACTTCTTCTATATATATCCTTACTAATCCCTAAAGCCATCAGCGTAGTTGGTACACAAGCGTATAGCCCGAACAGGTAGCAAGACGCGGTGATATAAAAACTGTTTCCCAGTTACTTTAACCCTTTTAAAAACAATGTTCTCTTTTCAGTTACGTGAGGTTGGCTGTACCTTTTTGACGGACAAAGGTCAGCTAAAGGTCCAGGTGGAGTGGGGGGAGTGCTACCTTCTCTTCCAGGCTACTTATCACAAGTACGATGACGTCTGCAGGATACACAACTATCAGATGAGGTAAATATTGAACTTATGACCAGCGGTTGTTCTGGCTCGAGGAGATGGTCACAGAGCCACCATAGTGGCACAAGTTATTTGAGATAGTTTGGGCCTTGTTAATATAATTCAATATAGGTACTGTAGTTTTGTAAATATACAGGGGGGCTGGAAGCCGACTGTAGCCCTAAACCAGGCAAAATAATCGTGAACAAGAGAAGATGAATATACTATATATCTAACTATAATTGTACATAATTATACTGATAGTATAATTATAATGTATGTATAATTTATTGTCTACCGCAGTCGTTCTCGAACTATTTGTATATGGTACTCCTTGGCAATTATTTAAAAGTCTAATGTACCCCCACAATATAATTTTCCTACAGGACAAATTACAGATAATCAAAGGAGAACATTTTCCCCAATCACCTGAAAAATTCCCCGATACATTTAAATTCCCACCACGTTTTGTTATCTTGTCATTTTGTCCGTTTTCCCTTGAGAGATCCTCACATACCCCTAGGGGTACGCTTACCACAGTTTGAGAACCACTGGTGTAGCATATTTAAGGTTCTAACCACTGGTCAAGTCAACATTATTTCCTGTAGATTTCACATGTAAAATTATTGTTGTATTTAATTTATTCTTGGCATAACAACTTATAAATGCCATGACTTCTTTGTACTTGTCATGAATTTTGAATATCGCATTTTTTGGGTTTGTAAAGTATTGTGTATAAATCTTACATCATCAACAAAATGTAAGTTTGATTTTTTTACATGGCTTCCTCAGAAGTACAAATTTTTAGTTAGTTTTGTCTGAGGAGTAATATAGCTATTGCTAGTAAACTTGTTGAAACATTTTACATTTTTATGTCTTTTTAAGAGGATTGCTACTCAAGCAGGAAGCGAATAGAATTTGAGAAAGTCATTAGAAGGGGTGGAAATATTTTAGAAAGAAAATTCAACTTGAAAATATAAAAGAATAAAACTGAAGTGATGGCATGTATCCGAAAACCTATTGTGTTGAAAATAACAATATGAGCAAACTTACCTTGAGAGAAATATAATGTCATATAGAAGAAATGTCACCGATCTAAGAGCTGTTATAGCACAGGTTAGACAGACTTTCATGAAAAACAAAAATACAGTTTCTGACTTTAAAGGACATAAATGTGAATATTAGGAAAAACATATGTAAAAACATGTTTGGGAATGGGGATGTGTATGTGAAAAATGGACCCTTACTCAATCTAAAAGAAATAAAATAGAAATGTCTGAAACATGCTGCTGGAGAAGATTACAAAACATATCATGGAGTGATAGATAATAGCCAATAGATGTGAAAATGAAATAAGACGGATTTGGAAAGTTCTAAAACTACGTATTTCATAGGTCATACACTGAGGAACAATGGTAATATTATTTAACGTGGATTGGAGGGTAAAATAATAAGACACTGAAGTATATAAAACGTACTATGTGTGATATTGTAACCAGCAAGTACTACGGTCAGCTAAAAACAATAAATTTAAACAGAGGAGTGTTGGGAAGAGCTGCTTACCAATCTGTGATTTGAAGATTGAAGAACAATATAGGGTAGGGATGATTAAGTTGGATTTTAAATAAACACCCGCTTTATTGGAGGGAGATAAGGAATCAATTAAGGAAAATTAACCTCAGTAAAGCTGGCTGAAATTCAAATCCCAATTTCGCCATCACCTGCCAACCAGTTTAGATGAGCTTTTCATTTAGTTCACGTGCCAACTATTTGTGAGGAGGATGAGTTAAATTACAATAGTGTAGACAGAGAAGATGTTCAGTACTGCCTGTTCCTCTAATAAAATTAAATTGGAGATCATTGCTGAGGGAACTGTAAGGTTACTATTGGCAAACAGCGTTGTCATTCTCTCGGTTTTGTGTGGTCAATCTTATCTCAAATATAAGACTGACTGCCGCGTGGCCGATTGTCAAGTGCCTGACTGACATGTACCAGATTGTCAAGTGCCTGATTGACATTTACCCGGTTGTTGAGTGCCTGATTGTCATGTGGCTGATTGTTGAGTGCCTGAATGACATGTACCCGGTTTTCAAGTGCCTGATTGACATGTACCCGGTTGTCAAGTGCATTAATGACATGTACCCGGTTGTTGAGCGCCTGACTGACATGTACCAGATTGGCAAGTGCCTGACTAGCATGTACCAGATTGTCAAGTGCCTGATTGACGTGTACCCGGTTGTTGAGTGCCTGACTGCCATGTGGCCGATTGTCGAGTGCCTGACTGACATGTACCCGATTGTCGAGTGCCTGACTGACATGTACCCGGTTGTCGAGTGCCTTAATGACATGTGCCCGGTTGTTGAGTGCCTGAATAACATGTACCAGATTGTCAAGTGCCTGATTGACATGTACCCGGTTGTCAAGTGCATTAATGACATGTGCCCGGTTGTTGAGTGCCTGAATAACATGTACCAGATTGTCAAGTGCCTGACTGACATGTACCAGATTTTCAAGTGCCTGATTTATTATTATTATTATTATTAGCACCGCTTCTTACTACCCGTTCGGGTTATACGCACTTACGCTAATGTGTAATGGTAGGGTGATTGTGAGATGAAATGAAGGACCTACAGTTTAACGTGGAATCCGAACCACGGTGGCGGCCTGGCATTCCCCACATTCACAAGATGTCTTGTCAGAGGTGAAGGAAGGGTTTGATAATCAGATAAAACTGTGCCGGGACCGAGGATTGAACCCCGGCCGCCAGCACAGAAGTCTGACACCTTACCCCTAGACCACCAGTCACCCAAGTGCCTGATTGACATGTACCTGGTTGTTGAGTGCCTGACTAGCATGTACCCGGTTGCCAAGTGCCTGAATGACATGTACCCGGTTGTCAAGTTCATGAATTACATGTACCCGATCGTCGAGTGCTTGACTGACTTGTGCCTGACCCAAAGTGCCTCACTGCCACTCGATACTTGAATTATCCACTTCAATCCACACTCTATTTGAGTAGAATGATTACAAAAACTAATATTAAAATGGTTGTGTGATATATGAATCCACCAGAATGGCGTCAAGAACATGATAATATACGGTACATCAAATAACTCCTTGGAGGAACTGGATTGTAACAATTAATAATAAATAACACCTTCTGTTAACAGCAACAGTCGCAGGAGCCCGTTTCGGTGGCCGCATGGTCTAAAGAGCTAGTATCACAATAGACTAGACCACCGATGGTGGGGAGGTCAAGGTTCAAATCTCAGTTGGGTGTACTAAGGGTGGTTTATACAAAATTGTTTTACACTCTCCTCCACACAAATTTGGGTACACAGCCTATAAATATAGGCCTAACCTTCCTAATCCCTAAAACCACTATCGTAATTAGTACATAAGCGTATAACCCTAGCGGGTAGTCAGACGCAGTGCTAAAAATAATCGCACAAATGTCATTAGAGGCTCTCTGGCCTGTCCGGACACTTTCTGTTATCTGCTCCTTCCATCTCTTTCTTGGCCTCTCTTGCGATCTTTTTACTATATACTTCATTTCCATCATTTTCTTTGGCGTCCTCTCTTTTTCCACCAATACATACCCATACCATCTCAGTCCTGCTTCCTCTACCATCTCATATACTTCCTCTACCCCTGCTCTTTCCCTGGATAACCTCATTACTATTCTTGTTTATCCTTGTGACAGTTAACATACTTCTCACAAACTCCATTTCCATGGCCTCCAATTTCCTAGTTTATCTTACATTCATTGTCCATGTTTCTGCTGCATGTGTGACAATGGATACAAAGTACGTCCTGTACAACACTTCCTTACATTTCAAGGGCACTTCTCTTCTCCCTAGTAGGTCTCTTACACACCTATAGAACAACTCTCCCTGCTGTCCTCTATACTCCATCCAAATGTGTAGCTTTGCCAGGCCTTATCCTCTTTCTTATCATAACCATCACTTCACACTCAGGTCAAATTCCTCTAATGAAGGTCCTGAGACTAGTTATCGTGTGGCAGCGCCAATTACCCCTTACCAACCCCACCCGATATATTTAATTAGTTGTCTCACAACTTCCCCTTGTCTCTAGCTATGCCATTTTGTTTCCAAATGGATGAAGGATGTGGTGTATCTTGCTACAAAGTGTATGAATACAAACCTCTGTACTGTTTGGTTGTATATAATTTCACAGGAGAGAGATCACAGCGCTTCAGGCCGAGAACTACAGCCTGGAGAGGCAGCTCTTCAGCTACCAGAAGAGCATAGCGTACGCCCATTCTCGGGGCACTTACTCCGATGATCTGGCAACACCTGATGGTCGGGGAGAGGACGACGATGACGAACCCTACTTCGAGGAACGGACGTACTCTTTAGGTGACCGGAGCCTCTCCACAGACACAGAGTATGCCTGAGAGTTGAGAAAAACAAGCACCGCGAGCAGCACTAACGTTAGACGATCCCCCCTCACATTACAGCTGGCCCCCCCAACGGCGAGGAGAAGGTCTTCCTACCAACCAAGACGACCATCAACCATTACCCCGAGAGCAATGCCAAAGTCACCTGTGAAGCCCATCATCATCATCAGTTCACCCTCAACGAAACCGGCCCAGAAACTTAAAAGGTCGCCGATTGAAGAGCCCCACTTCACCGTCATGTCTATCTGGGACACTTTGGCAGCGTTTGTGTGCTCCCTGGGGGCGTTTGCTGCTCGAGCTGCCAAGTCGGGCCGTCGTAAGACGCACGCCATGTAGGAGGCAGAAGACAAAGGAAGTTTACTTTCAGATTCAACAAGATGAGATATTGAAAGGTGTACGTCATACAGGAAACGCTCACTTTCCAATCCAGCAAGCTGGGGAAACTAAAGATCTAAATTATGTAAGATGTTATAGGAAAAGGCACTCAGCTCAAATATCCTTTCAACTGTATAGTGGCGAACTTGTATTTTTATAATGGACAAAACATGATCCTGACTATTACTTGTTAATATCCGGTCATTTGACATTATTCAGGAGTAACTCAAATAAATAAATCTGCTTTTTTAACTACCTAATCTATCTTCTAAATAATTCTAGAATTTACAAGTATTTTCTATTTTTACAAAATAAATATTTAAATTATTAATTTGATAGCCTAGGGTGATAGTGAGCATGAGGTTGTGGAACAAGTGGAAACACTTAAACCTAACTTAAGTCTATCTAACCAAACCATGGTGACCGTCGGGGTGATTTACCTTTTGGGAAAAATACCCTAGTTACAAGCCGGTAATTGAACCCGGGACCCCTAGGCTCGTAGTCAGGTGCACTGACCATTAGACAGTCAATGGTCATATTCATTTATATAAATAAAGATGTGTGTTTTCAATATAATATATTGTATTCATTACAACAGATATTTCAGCTGCTGTGTGATAAGCTAAGCTATGACAAAATTCAAGGTTATATGGTTTTTGAGAGTTTAAGAATGGGAAGTCGTTAAAATATAAAATATTTCTACAAAATTATCAGTATTCTACATTATTTATAGTACCAAGTATTAATACCCGTTTGGGCTATACACCTACTTACCAATTATTTTAATGTGTTAGGGATTTGTAAGGTGGAATTTAGAGGAAGTGTGCCCACATTTTGTGTGGGGGAAAAGGGGAAAACCATTTAGTAAAATATCAGTAGGACTATATCCTACCGGGATCGAACCCCGATCTCCCCGTCATCAACAATTTAGTTAGTCTATTATGAGAGTGACACCTTAGATCACGCGGCCACCGAAGTGGTATTTTACATTTCAACTAAAAATCTATTTTAATTTTTTATTTGATATAAACATCTTATTTATGTGACGTTCTATTTTTAACTCGCTTTGCTCGCTGGGGGATCCGCCCCCAAACCCCCAGTGAATTTTATTTGCAAGTGGATGTAAACTAATGTAATTCCAGATCCGTTTTTTGATAGGTCTTACCGTTGAGAATATTACCCAAACTAACAAAATTGGAGATTTTGTTAAAGATTTAACTCGCTTTACTGAGCTATCTATAAAGTTGAATAGGTGTTGAATCAAAAAAGAAAACAATAGTGTGGAAAACTGGGGTAAGTGTAAAGTATATATGTATTCTCAGAATAATGTAATTATATATTAGTATTAGTGTAACTTAATATAAACCTAGTTTGGTAGAACAAGCAAACAAAGTAACTAAAACATGGAGTTAGATCCTGCACTCGCTTTGCGATACTAGCTCTGCGTTGCGCTGGCCGACAGTGACTAACAAAACGATCATAACTCATCTTAATTATAATTAATAATTATGTCAAGAGGGGATATATGAATTTAATAAATATTTTACTGTTGGTATGTGTAGAGATATTTTAAAAATTAAGTTAAATTTAAAAAAAGAAAAATATATTTATTCAAACCACAAGATTTATTTACGGTGAGGGATAAGGTCGGGAGTATTTGAAAGTTTATTTGATGCAGTACAAGCAATTAGATGATTTACACTTGTAGGCTTACTCATTTTCCCAAGTAGCTGTGAAATATAAAAATGATGCCTGATTAAGTATTTATATAAAATAACAGTCGACAACAATCATTATAACTCGTCGTTGCCTCAGCCATAAGGAGGGGGTAGCTATGTAATAGTAACACAGACGTGAGACCACCGTTGTGAAAAGTTGGTTAGGGACAAGGACTCATGAGTCTGGTCGAACGTTGGTGGTAAGTAGAATTATTTGGTTTGTGAGGGAAACCATTATTTATCACCATAGGTGATTTTTTATTCGGTCGACTAAATTTAAAAGCATATTAATATCTTTTTTTTTCATATCAATTATTATATATTGAATTCATATATTTTCAATGACAAAAATCAAACAAAATAAATTATTATATTTTAATAATAATTAATGTTACTAAACATCTAGACAACCTAGTAGTTTTCCTCTAAGCAGCTGACATCCGGCGTCCAATGTTGGCTTACCGTTCTGAAACTTCCTTTGTCTTGCCTCCACATTGTAGCAACAATTGCATTGCTGTAGTTATAGTTTCGTCAAGAGATGGATCTCCAGTCACTAGCGGTGCTTGTTTAAGTGTAATAAGACATAACCAAAAATGTTTCACACAAAACATTATGTGTATTGTACATTAAGTTAGATAAGACTACGAGTATTATATTGTAAAAATTTCATCTTGTATAGTTACAAATTTACAATGTGATTGTTTCACGAAAGGAAAAAGCACCATTGTTGAAACGTGCGCTGTCTGTTGATACAGTTTTTCATATTGCTTCTTTGCTAGGTTTCATGTAAGTACCTAAAGCACTCATCAATGTACATAGCATACTAATTGTGTTTATAAAATATAACATGAATAATTAATTTTATTTTCACTTAATTCTAAACACTATTGCTATTCTTCCTCCGTACTATGGGACCAACTCACACTATTAACTGTATTTTCTTTTCTTGAGGGTTTTACAATTTCATTTTGTAAATAAACATATATTTCTTGTACATAACATTACAATAAGATTCAAATTGTATAAATGTTACTCTGCAACGCTGCCTTTTCGTCTGCACAATTTTCTAATATAAAAATATTAATTATTATAGTTTATATAAAATAAGTTTTAAATAATCTTTTAACAGCTGTATTAAATCTTTTCTGCAAAAATGCGTGTGCCACAAAATAAACTTTTTTCAGCTAGAGAAATAAAACATTGAATAAATGTAATTTAAGATTTATTATGTATTTTATATTATTAACCAAATGCATATGTGCCAAAACATTAGATATTCAAAAATAAAGTACAATCAAAAAAGCTAATTCTCATTTTCAAGTTGATACTATATTGTAATGGTTTCATTTACTATTTAAAATCAAATATAATTATAATATTGACTTTATTTACTATTTAAAATCACTTTATTTAACATTTAAATCCAAATATAGCTATAATCATAATAAGCTTCATTTACTATTTAAAACCAAATACAACTATTATCATAAATGTTTACACAAAATATTGTATTGTATGAAATCTTTTTTTAAACAGAAATGTACACTTAAGTACCCTATGTGATTGAATTCAAGGGATGTCTATTCCAATTTGTTTTTATTGCCAGCTATTTAACATTCACCAAACAAAAATTAATATTGTTTTTCAAATGACACTTGCACATTAGATTCGAACCTGTATCAAATTCCTTTTTCCAGGTATTATTTTCCATCGCACGTCCATTTGTATTAAAAAATTATTTTTCTATAAATATTAATATTTACTTTATTTACAGTAACCTACACTCTTACTTTTCAATTGGGCTATACACGCTGAATTGTTACTACCTATCACGTGAACACAAATAGGTATTTAGTATAAAAAATGTTGATAGATAAAATTGGTTGGACTTTGTTTATAGGGTTTTATTTTTATTGTAATGAGCTATTTAGTCACATTCACCCAAACTTAATAATTATGTATCTACTATAAACTCAATTCAAATTTAAATAGTATCTAAAAAAAAGTAAAAATCAATCTAAATAATGTAGGATATTAGTATGGGTATAATTAATATTAACATTACTAACATTCTTGTGTACACTCTTACATATTAAATATATTAAGGAATAAATGATAATTATTTTAGTATTTCATTGTGTTTTTATTAATATTATTTTTTTTATTTTAGATTTGATAAAAGCTTACCACAAAAAAAAGCCAACTTATAATTAGAGACGTCAATATTTTGTGGTCTACCATCATGGAGTATCATGCTCATTCAGAGATTAATATTTCCACCTACATATTGATTAAGTTGAATAAGAAATAAATGGCTTACTTTAACAATACAAACAATGAAAACCATAGTCTATATTATTTAAAAATATAAACCTTCAAGTCATTATAGACGCATAGCATAATCAATAGAAAGATAAACACTGTCATTTTACACGGATTATTTTAAGAGTAAACCAAATTTTAAAGGATTGACGTGATATACTAAATAACAATGAAATATATTATTTAATTTCACAAAGCTTACTCTATTATCCAAACAAATGTCCAGAATGATTTATTTTCAATTCCATAGCATTCTCATCTATGTTCATAACAGTAGACACCATTAATTGAAGATATATTTACAAAATTAACAAACTAATATCAACATGGAGGCTTTTTTAACTATTTTTTGAAAAAAAATATAAAGACGGTACATTAGTGTTTCATCTATATTCTAAGAATGTTTTTATCAATAAATATTTGGGTTTTAATAAAGGAACGTTTCAAAAATATATTTATTGAATTGATTAGGCTCATTAATTAATAGATGTTTGAATCTAGCGAATATTCATAAATAATAGTATTTAATCCCTATCAATAATTTATAGACTTATTATAAGTATTTGAAGTGGACATTTTGACATCTTTGGTAAATTTTGTATGGATGTATATCAGTGACTTATATCAATCACAGTGATTGCTTTTTTGGTGAAGAGGCTTATCAATGATTTTAAACTTAAACAACTGTGATGAGGTGTATTAATATATCAAAATTATTAATTATGTTGTATCACATCTCACTGCCCGCCATTAATAATTTTAGTTAAATAATACGTTATTAGTTATCACATATATGTAGAGTTTATTTCAAATATATATTTTAAAATTATTTAGCACATGAGAAAAAGTAATAAGGTGCTCAAATTACCACTTAAGGCTGAATAAATAAGTCCATTCAATACTTCTTTTAGAGAACTATTTTATATATCTCATTGGACGGCTTCACACGTTCGTTGAGAATCTTTATTTTAGAATCTTAATCTTAATGCGTGGTTATCCCCCTGCACGTCCATAGTAATGAAAACTAGAAACTGCTTATTATTAAAATGTTTCAACTTGATATTTTAATTACTTAACATAATTATTACTATTGGTGTTTCTCAACTGTTTTAAAACGCCACAACACTAACTTACATACGTAGCACATTTCATTTAACGTGTTGTTGGTCTAACCCGGCCACGAACACACACAACACTGGTAGCAGAGCAGTCAGGAATACTTACTAATAAATTGTAAATAACACAACTCCTTTATATTTAAAAAAAAAGTTAACTATGAATGTAAGCATACTCATTTAATTATTTAATTATAATAGACGTCACTTATCTTTTAAACTTCTTACACATGTCGTGTGCAAAGATAAACATTTATGCCTACTTTAAAAGATTGTATAGATTTGATTTATTTATGTTTTCACCGTACTATTAATTATTTATAAAGCCTAGTTGTCAAAGAACCGTAAGAATCCATCAATTTTTATTTTATTGATTTTTATGTAATTTTTTACTATTTTTTATTTTATCGCATTAATCTAGCTTAAACTATTGCATGATAGATCCAAATTAAATTTTATCAGGGGTGTACACAAAGCTATATTATTATTTTCCGAGGGTTGAAAAATGACATCTTGACACGGGAATCAAACCCGGGACCTTTTTCTTAGTACGCCAATGTACGCCAAGGACTGTACCATGGGGTTCCTCATCGCCGAGTCAGGAGTTTGTTGGTATTCGAATAGCGCTTGCAAAACTTAAAGTATACTTTCTAAATCAAATGAAGTAATAATTTAGTTATAATAGTTGTCTAATGTTATTTTAAAACAAATTTAAGACAACACATAAGAGGGACTATTTAGTGGAAGGATACCAGTGAAGTTTGTTCAGCAACAAACCAGAGCATAGACATCCGCGTGGCTTTGTTTACATCAGGTCTCAGCTTGGAATGAATCAATAATAGATGTATTTTAATGTATTTTGAACAGAGTCATGAAATAAATCGTAATTTTGCTAAAGTTTGAAATCTTGATACCTTTAATTTACTGTAGAAATTACAAAGTAGACAATTGAAAATAAAGTTTTCTTAGCTTGTGAATAAACGTGTTTTTATCCATTATTTTATCAGGATGAATTAATAGGTATTGTTTGTTAATATTCCTCATATTTTAAAAACAATTTTATAAACATGTATGTTATTGTTTTTAAGAAAAATAATGTGCTGATACAATAATTGAATCAAACAGCCATTGATTAATATAGTCGTTTATCAACTTGCAAACTTCTAATAAGACAAAAATTACCACTTTTTGAGGTATTAATGGTATCCCAATTAATTATTTATATACCAAGAAAATTTCCTCCTCAAGGTTCATTCATATCTTCCAAATCTGGTCAAGACTAACTAATTGGTGACTATTTTACTAGATTGAACAAATACACATAGTCAAATAGAATATAAAATTTTACATAACTATCTTTATTTGCATTAAATACTAAAAAAAAAGGCAATTTGTTCAATACATACTGATGGTTATAAAGTAAAGCTATTGATATAAATCAAGATTTATATATAGTCCTCTGATTGATTTGTCTGCCAGAAATAGTAATTAGATAATAATATTGGATATCCATTTAAACACTAGCCAATATGTCTGAAAAATATTCTTAAACAAATATACATTTTGTACATATAATAATATAATGTTTCAAAAATTATATCAACCCTATATTATATTTTTAAAGACATTCTTGCATTAACAAATAAATTAGTTTTCTCCAATATACTAAGAAATCCATTTTTTGATAAAAGTTATATATTTGGATAATTTTTCTAATATTGTATTATTCTTATATCAACACCAAAAAGCTAAAAGTAAAAATCATTTTACTATAAAGTGCTGCATTGTAACACCATTGTGGATGCTATAATACGATGTGACTCATAAATAACTAAGTAGATATAGAAAAACGAGCCAAATAAATCTAAATACTTTTACTGAAGTCTACAATTGTTATTATAATGTTGGTTTTACTCCTCTCAAACTAATTTATAATCTTATATATATATGATTAAATTACGGAAAACTGAACTTTATTAAAGTAACACGATTAAATTTGAAATATATTACGTGTAAAATTTAAGTTTTTCGTTGAAATAATGTTAGATATATAATATAATCTATAACAGAGCTTTTCAACTTCAAGGTTAAGCAAAATATGTTGATGGATCGTCATTTTCTTAGGTAGATTTTAAATTTTAAGTGTTTTTATATTGGACTGGCTATTGGATAAAAACATTAATAGATTTATACTCCTAAGTTAAATCAAAATAACTTAACTCTATAATTTGAATTGAGTTAATCTGGACGTACCAGAATACATTTTACATTATGTTCAAAAGTCCATTTGTATTTCAGTTACAAATATTACTATTTAATACACCCCATCTTTTACATCATTTATTTGTGCAGTGGTTCACCATTATTATAACTTTTTTATTTATTGAGTGGTGAGACTGAAATCTGTCCTAGAAATCACTAAAGCACGAATATTAAAGAAATGGGCAGTTGTTGAAAATTTTGAGAACGTCCATTATCAATTATGAACTTGAAGATAAAATTTGTAAGTGTGGGTGCAAGAATTAAATTAAAATTTCAAAGCCTCATTAATCGTAATCAAGAAGAAAACTATCATATTACTCTTAAGTATGTTATAACTACTACCCTCCTATATTATAAATATAAAATGAGCTAAACCTTCAAGTCAATTTGGAACTTGTTCCACTTTTGTATATATATATATGTATATGTAGGCTTTTCATAAATATATAATAAGATCTGTAAGTTTCTATTGGATCATATTTTTAATAATATATTGGTGTGAAATATGTAACTACATCTTTATACTAATATTCAGCTTGTAGTTCAAAGGTTAGGCTTGTTTGTATTTGTAGATGTCTCTGATAGTTACTATTACTTCATTGAGTTTTTTATGACTGACAATATAAACTTTTTTGCATGAAATCAGTAAGTTAGCACTATTTAAAAATTGTGTACCTTATGTTTAAACATTATAGATCCAAACCTTATTTAATATGTCTTATTTAAATTAATTAAATATTACTTTGTTAAAATAATACTTTACCACGTGACATATTATTGGCAAGGATTTAAAAGTGTACGCGTCTGAAGAAAGTCTAATCTATTTATATTATGTGTGCCTTGTGATATATTAAATGTTTACAGATAAATAGGAGAAATAAAAATGGTAGATTAATGAAATAATTTGTCTTTTACTTCGAGAAATATTCCTTAAGGGGGTCCACCTATTGGAACAACAATACGCGTTGCACTCATCCACGTTATTTAAATAATTGTTGGTTATTTTTAAATATGCCTCATGCCAAAATAGACATGGTATCTATAGAATCAAAATCTTCCCATTTATGATTTTACAATTTAAATTAAATTATGAAACATGGATCTAGATGCATGTGCATGTATTAAATATGTAATTTTTAAACAAACATATGGTATCAGTAAATTACTTATAGATCATTTTAACCTAGAACATCAATCCTCACTACAGGTCAATACGCGTAGATATTTTGCAAGTTGTATCGCCTGACGAACACTTCTACTACAAATATTATTATTATTTTCTTAGTACCACTTGGTATCGAACTAAGGTCCTCTAGATATTCCAATCACTTTATCAACTTAACAACAGCGAAGGGACACTATTCTTTAAAATTTGAGGTATAAAGAGCGGGAAATAGGCCATGCACTTAAATAACCAACCACGCTATAACAGATCACATTCTGAAAACGTTGGCTTTATATTTTATCTAAAATAATATGTACTTAATATTACCAAAACGAGTTGCTTAGAAATATTCAGCAGTTATTGCTAAAGTGATACATTATTTTATACTACCGTACATATTTAGCGAATCTCCAAACTCATGTTTATCTAACCCTTTTGTGGATTTGTTGAATTATGATTCTGATTGTTTGTTTCAAACGAGATGTAAAATACTGTATGGTGATAGTTTATCTTATGCGTATATAATAGAGGACATGAAATCAAAGGTACCGCACGCCACTGCATTAACCTTCAAGGACTGGTGCTAAAATATAACGTGAGGACTGGAGCCGTTGCATTTTTGTAATACCCTATAATCTTCTAAATAATTCTAAAATACACATCCTTTAAATTTAACACATTATTATTATTATTATTATTATTATTATTTATTATTATTATTATTATTGAAGCAATATTATCGAATACATATTTAGATAATATTGTATTTTTGTAAATTAATTTTTTTTAAACTTACACTAATACCAAACTGTTAAAAAACATAGCCTATTATTAGAAAAAACTATAACATAATATTGTAAAGCACTATTTTATTTTAAACATGTAGTGGCAATGAGCCAGACGTATGATATAATGACTAGTGCTGTAACGTTTTTACAACATTCCTGCATGGTGTCAGTTTAAACTCCCGTATTTAAGATAATATATTAAAGTCCGAAAAATAATTGTTTTATTAACATAATGATATTAACCATTTCAATAGAAATATTTTAACAAATAAAAACATTGTTAGTAAAGCCTAGTCAACGAAGGCCCCAATTCAACAAATAAAAACAAAAATGCGAAAGTTTTGAAATTTGACAGAGATGTTTATTAAAGTGTACTATCGAACATATTAAAAGTCCTGAAGGATCAGAAGTGAGCTAACGCCACCATCTTGGAAAATAGTTACAGTCTTATATTATTATTATTATTATTATTATTATTATTATTATATTATTATTATATATTATTATTATTATATTATTATTATTTAGCACCACGTCTTACTACCTGTTCAGGTTATACGCACTTACGCTAATGTGTAATGGTAAGGTGATTGTGAGATGAAATGAAGGACCTACAGTTTAACGTGGAATCCGAACCACGGTGGAGGCCTGGCATTCCCCACATTCACATGATTACAGTCTTATAGTGTTTTTTTTGCAAATATCTCGTGCACTAATGATGTTATGAAAAAAATAATCACTTAAAAATTGATTATCAACAAAAAAAATCTTTCTTTAGTGTTTTTCATAATTACATTTTATTACGAGTAAATCGGCACTGAATATTGTGGCATTCACTCGATATAAAAAATAATTATATCTTTGTAGGCATATGAGTTATTAAATTTGCAAGTAATTGTACAAAATGGCTATACTCATCATTCTCCTCATTGTGGTACTCCTATAAAAGGATTATTTTATAAGTGAGTTTTATTAGAGAAACTCATTTTTACCATTAGGGTCTATATTCCTCTACACTTACTATACAATATGCACATTTGTCTGCCAGAATGACTGGTGCTGGAGATCTCCTCAACACCAACATAAACAGAATTCGATGGAGCAACTTGGATCTAGGATTCTTCTTCCACAAGAAATGGTGATGATATCAAATCTTTCACAGTGCTCTCTTCATCTTGAGCTTCTATTTCAACTTCATCGGCTGTGTTGCGCCATTCAAACGATCTCCATGGCAGTAATGGCATACTGCTGTACAATTAATTCCCCATTTTCTACATCCACAGCCAGTCCATCGTTGTGATTGGAACAAGACAGCTATGCACACGTTTCCATCCCCAACGCTTGGAAGATAAATAATTTCCATGCCATTTTTGGACTTGATGATACTCTCGAAACGATTGCTGCTTGGCAGCTACTTCTGTTGTTGGTAGTGAGGTAATATCTGGTTTGATTTTGCTTACGGATTTCATGAAACACTTGAACCCATACTTATTTAAAGATTCGTCTGTGGAGCATATACCATACAAGGCAATAAAAAACACTTTCATGCTCAAAGATACAGCTTCGTGTGAAGAGTTTCAAATTATTAAACACTTCAACTGTGTAGTGCTAATCTTGACGTTTTTGGACTAGTTTGACGCATTAGATCTTTCCTTCCTAGAAATAAGTCGTATCGCATCGACTGAAGACGTGTAGGAAAAGAATAATATTCGCAAGTTTCATGATTTTATTTGGTGCGATGAATACGCTATCGTCTCAGTTTTTCCTTTGCCTGGTTTGATGGGGGGGAAATGTGGTGAAGCAGGTGCGAGTAATAAAAACAGAAGGTCAACATCCTCACCAATAACAGCTACGTTTTAATTTAAAGTAGATGTTTCATTGCAGTGCTAACGATGAGAGAGTTTGCGTCATCAGTGCTTTCCCGAAATCCAATATCTTTGTTCTTCAGCTTGGCTGATAGCATGCTAGTTAATCTACTTTTATTTTTGTCAGTTGATAGGAATTGATCTTGTTGAACAGTAACGCACATATTTTCCTCAAAGTGTATGTCCACATATTTGTTAGCAGTTGATCGTCGATTTTGCTTTGATTTTTTTGTACTGTTAATCTTATTAGAGTATTCGTCGGAAACTACTATGCAGTTCTTACCATAATATGTATTGATATAATAATGTATGTGTCTCGTGCAACAAAGATGAATAATTGGAATGTGTTCCCCACTTAGATCGGTGTATGAGGAGATTACCGTCCACAGTATTAAGGTGGTTTTTAAATTGATATGTTTGTGTGATACTACAAAAATATCGTACAATGAAGATTTATTTGTCTTTCACCGTCCAGCTTTGTTGAAGTGAGCTAGTGGAAATAGAGCTAACGCATATTCCAAATGAATTTCTAAGTCTTTATTGGTTTGCTTAGCAATGGCTATCCTTTGGAAAGCAGAAAAGGATCAACTGGTACAATCTCACCGTGAATTTTCACCGAACAATTTACAGTAGCAAGAGGGAGAGCTTTGTCTCTACGAGACAACTTGACAGCTGAACAATTATTATTGCCAACCATTTTCACCATTGCTTTTCTAACTATTTTGATAGCATCTTGACAATGCATCGCCGATTGCTCCAGTAGCTAGTGACATAATTTCTACGATTATTAGATATGAGGGATAACATTTGAACCAATCTGAAAGCTTATTGACATCTCTTGCATCTTTTGATTTGCGAGATTCTTGAAAATCCACATGTTGCTCAGCTGTGGCGTAAACCATACAGACTAGATCCTCTAATGACGTGCAAATACTGTGAGTAACAGTTGATCCTATTACCCATTTACTTAGAACATTGTCCGTGATTCCTCATCCACGAATGAGACCACTGGTGCTTTTCATACTTAAACGCATGCATTTTCATAGAGTTTATGTATTTTAACTAGATATGCTTATTATCTTTTCTTTCAACACTTGTGCTTTTTAAAGTATAAATTTATTTTTCCCCTACTTGCGATACATTGTCACTTGAAACAGATTTTTCACAAATAACAAACTTCTCAATTGCAGCCATCGTGAAAGAAAATGAGCACGGAACGGTGATCTGAAATATACTGGAATCTCAAAAGTTCAGATTGGTGTAGTCTTTAATGTGGCCCGCTCTCCCCCCTATGGGCCCTGAAAAATAATAATGTAAACTGTTTTGTAGATAGTTTTATACTCTTAACATTTGATAATAACTATTTTTTCCATAAAATCATTAGTTCGCCAAAGATGGCGGTGATTGTCACTGTATTCAGTATCAATTTACTCCTAGCAAAATGTAGTTATGTAAACAATGAGGATTTTTTTTTTTTAGAATTCAACACTTTTTAATATTTATAACAACTATTTTTTCCATAAAATTCATATTTCACGAGATATTTGCAAAAAATCTATAAAAATATAATTATTTTCCAAGATGGCGGCGTTAGTTCACTTCTCATTCATCAGGACTTTTAATATGTTTGAAAGTACGCCTTACTAAACATATCTGCCAAATTTCAAAACTCTCGTATTTTATTATTTTAATTTTACTTCGTTGACTAGACTGGTATTATTTAATAGATTTATATTTACTATTTTATAGAATTGTCATAAGAAACAAATAGACATGAAAATTCAATGGATGCATTTATGTAATATTATAAATATTCAAATACTTTTAAATTATACACGGCTGCTTCCCAATCTCATTTCTAAATCTATTTAGGAATTTATACAATTATATTTGTATATATAAAATAAATGTTAAAATTATACCTTGCTTGGAAACTATCATCAAATAAAATCTGTCAAATTTTCGCTCGGGTTTGTTTGTATTCACTTGTGTCATACGTTATTCGGTATATTTGAAGAATAAAAAAGGTTTAAACTCAGAACGTACAAATTATTTAAGGCATTTTTAATGTACTTGGTTTTAATATAAAATGTTATCATATAAGCTCATTGCTAAATAACATAATACATATATGAGCAAATGGTAACCCCATAGATTAAGTTTTGAAATAATACAAATTTAGATGACTCAAATATTGCACTCAACACATTTGTATCATGGAGGTGTATTCATAATTTACAGTCTGAAATTAAGCCACAGCAAAATTTTATTAGGTATTCGTCGTCCATAAAATCTTAAATCTGTGCCGAATTGGTGATAGATTAAATTAAAATGCATTACCAAAAGAAAATACTATGTGATCAACAAACATTTTTGGTTATTAATATTGGCAAATACAAATTAATGTTTGGTGAATATAAGTTTAGTTAATTTTTGGACAAATCCTTTTAAATATTCACACTGGAGTTTCAAAAGTAAATAATAATAATAATTTTGTTAGTGTTCTCGCTCATAAAATTTCTACCCAACCATTGAAACACAAAATGAATTTAAAAAAAGTAAATAGCATTCTAGAAGAAGGGCATCCACATTTGCGTGAAGTAAAAGGAGAAAATAATGTAAGAAAACACACCCAACCTTGATTTCAACCCCACTCTTCCCGCACTCTGCAGTCCAGTCTACTGCAACGGTGATGACTTAAAAACTGCTGACCACCGGAGCGGATAATTAAATGTAATAATCTGTCCACAGTTGTTTAATTCATACAATTTGTAGTGGGAAACTCGGTAGATATTCTGAGTACAACCTGAACAGGTACTGAAACGCAATGCTCTTTACTTAGTGGAAACATTCTATGTGGCTTGGCGTGTACTTTCTAAACGAACTGATTGTATTAGCAAACTATTCATAAGCTATCTTAATTTTAGAATATACACCAATTGCCTAAGTCTATAACTGTGAATGAGAGAAAGTTAAAATTCTAGAGTGCAGAAAAAGTGATAGACAAAAAACTGTCCGACACGATAAAACAAACTGGTAGACAGACCAACTGGTTGACATGAGAGGACCAACTGGCAGACAGACCAACTGGTTGACACGAGAGAATAAACTGGCCAGCAGACCAACTGGTTGACACGAAAGAATAAACTGACAGGCAGACCAACTGGTTGACACGAAAGAATAAACTGACAGACAGACCAACTGGTTGACACGAAAGAATAAACTGACAGACAGACCAACTGGTTGACACGAAAGAATAAACTGACAGACAGACCAACTGGTTGACACGAGAGGACCAACTGGCAGACATACCAACTGGTTGACACGAGAGGACCAACTGGCAGACATACCAACTGGTTGACACAAGAGAACAAGCTGAAAGACAGACCAACTGGCTGACACAAGAGGATCAACGTAACGATGAATGCACTGCCTGAGACAAATGAAGCCAAAAAATGCAATTACCACGAGTTTAATAGCACAAGTGACAAAGAAAGTGGCTAGAATACTCACTAAGCGGCTCGAAAAGAATATAGAAGAATTATTAGGAGAAGATCAATTTGTTTTTAGGAAGGGAAAAGGAACCAGAGAAACCATTGTTATGGTATCGGAAAGAGCCCTAGACGTCAAAAGAAGGGGTATGTGTGTATTCTATCGGCTAGAAAAGGGCATTCGACCGTGTAAACTAGAATACACTGATGAAGATGCTTGAAGAAATAGGAATTGACTAGATAGATTGAAGATTAATTGGAAACTTGTACATGAAGCAAAAAGTAAAAATAAGAATGGATATAGGTGATACCAATAGTGTGGTGAAAGGCAAGGGGTAAGGCAAGGGTGTTCCTTATCACAAAATCTTTTAACCTGTATGGTGACTGGCTTTTTATATGTATATGTAATAATTACGTTAACGTGTTAGGGATGAGTGAGGTTGAATTTAGAGGAACTTTACCTGCATCTACGTCATCATCAGTGTGATCTATTGCAAGACGATGCGGCCACCGAAGTGAGTAAGGAAACTTAGTATTAGTCTTAAATGTTGATTCTATGGCATACCAAGCCATCAATATTTAGTGATAAATGCAATCGATATTTTTCAAACATAACAATTAAATATTACGCAACGTAGGAGGTGAGATACAACAAGGTAAACAATAATTCCGTGCGGTTGCACGAAGGTGCTGCGCTTCCCATGGCTATACCTCCTAAACCAGTGATGGGCAAAGTACGGCCCGCGGACATGTTCAATACGCCACACAAAAGAATTCCAAATACCGATTTGTTTTTTTAATGTGATAAAAACGAACGAAAGAAAAAAAACGCATTTCGCACTAGTTTTTTAAATTCTATTTTTTGGCCTAGTGACCAGAACCCAGAGATTAAATAATACGCAAATCATCCACGACACTCATCTTAAATTAAAAGAATTGCAATGTAACACCCAAATGAAGCAGTTGTTTCTCAACGTCACATAACTTGAGTTCTACAAGTTCTTATTGAAATAAAGTTTCCCAAATTTGATATTACATGCCCAGAAGGTTATTTCCATGTTTACATCGTAATTTATATGTAAGAAAGTGCTTTCTACCACGAAACTTTGAATAAGTAGTGTTACAAACAAACTTTTTGACAGATGGTTACTTAGCTTAGAGTCACCACGTCGCCATTGGAACCAGACAATGAAAAACTTTTAGAAGACCAGTCACAGTTCCAATCATCCACACACTCCTTCATTCAAGAAGTGTTAAGTTTCTATTTTATTTAAGTACAGTTGCCCCATGGCTTCTTTGGTGCTGACAGCTGACGGCTTTGAAAAGTTACCAGACCAAATAATGTATCCCTACGCCGAACCATATGATTTGCAAAAACATGTGTTTAGCAGCTGTCACTTCTGACAGTCAAAATTTAGGTATATACCTAAATTAATGCATCAGATGGCCGAAGCTATCATCTATGCATTTTAGTGAGGCTAGCACCATTTAGATATCATATTCTGAAAATTGAAAAATGACACCTGGACACGGGAATAGAATCCGGGACCTTCGGCTTAGTACGCCACTGCTCTTACCACTGAGCTAGCCAGGATTCGTCCCGTGCCCATGGTCATTCTTCACTCATATTTTAAGCAGAGTCTTTGAAGGACGTGCAGAAGTCGTCATCTTATAAACATGTGATTATATAAGATCACAGCCATCAGACAACGCAGCCACCTGCGACTCGGTAGTTGGCAATGTAAGTCAATTGACAATTATATTATAATTGTACGGGATTGCAATTGGCTTACATTGCCAACTACCGAGTCGCAGGTGGCTGCGTTGTCTGATGACTGTGATCTTATATAACACATGTTTATAAGTGACGACTTCTGCACGTCCTTCAAAGAGACTGCTTTAAAATATGAGTGAAGAATGACCATGGGCACGGGACGAATCCTGGTTAGCTCAGTGGTAAGAGCATGGCGTACTAAGCCGAAGGTCCCGGGTTCGATTCCCGTGTCCATGTGTCATTTTTCAATTTTTCAGAATATGATATATACCTAAATGTTGACTGCCAGAAGTCAGCTGTGATCTGTCAGTCAGCACCAAAGAAGCCACGGGGCTACTGTATTTGTGAAATAATGTAGACAACTCGCATTGTATTTGAATAAGATATCTATATAATACTAACCATTTAATAATTAATATGACTTAATTGTACAATAGTTTTGTAAAATATACCATAGTAACTTTTTAATAAACTGTGCTGGCCCACCTGATCTTTTTCTCTTTTCTTTTGACCCACTTCCCGAAAAGTTTTCCCATCACTGTCCTAAACTATACATTGTGCGATAAAAATGCCAAGGAACACTATTATAAATAAAATTGATTTTGTTTAAATAATAATAATAGTAATATACTTATTTTTTACTACTAAGCTAGCTTGAGATAATGAAAGAAAATCTAACTTTAGCGTGGTTTTCACATTGTTGCGGCAAACGCAGACCTCGAACAGAGGGGGGGGGGGGTTAGTTTGTTAATTATACCCTCAAAATAAAGCGATCAAAACTATTTCCAAATTCTAGGATTTTTTTCCGATTTGGGTACCTTTTTGTCCTGCTGCCTGGCCTAATTTAGAAATAGTTGAAAAAATTAATACTGAGTGAAAAGTTTTTTTCCCCTTGGTTCGAATATGCTTTTTAAACAATAAATAATAATAATAATAAACGCTGGTAAAACAGTTACGGAAATCTTAACATAATAAGATGTCAAATAACGAAAACTATATTTAATTTGATTTGCGATACAGGTCAATTATACAAATGTTCTCGATTAAGGTAACTAGTGGATCTCTTAAATTAACATGGTTTTATAAACAATAATTAGCACTTAATTACCTACCTTGCCATTATCTTGTTTTCTTATATATTCCTAACAAATTTATTAGGAAGGCAAAGAAAATTACACTTATCGAATCACACGCTGTGAAGTAAATCTCTTAAGTAGAGCTGGACGATAAATTTCCAACGTTGATTTTTTTCAACGATACTAATTAATGAAAGCTTTGAGAGTGACTGACAAAATATCTTTTCGCGATATGGTGACCCACAAATGCAACCAGTAGCGGTCTCGTGTCCTTTGCTCTCATGTTTTTTATAAATCCTATTGGATAAATAGCCGCTACTCAATAACTTTGTGCGGCGACTTACCCTAAGAAACACTATTCAATAATAGAAACAGTGGCGGAAAGTGACAGCTATCAGATGGTTGTAAAAACTGTTAAAAGGAAAATGTTAACGTCATCAAAAACAAATTGTTTCTTGTGGAAATTTGGTTGCCAAAAGTTACAGAAACTCACTATTACAATGGTTTTTAAATCATATTATGATTTGTCGAATGGCTACATTAGAGTGGCTATGTTAACTTTTGCCCTGTCTGGAACAGATGAATACTTTTTAAATCTAACTAACAACCTAACTTCAAGATGAGAGTCGGGTACACTATCCTTGCAATCAACTTTGCCAACAAAACAAGGGGAGTCAGGCACATAATCCTTTCAACCAAACCTACCTTCATAGTGAGAGTGAAGCCTCGTTTATTATCTAACAAGTTGGATCCAAATGTTGGAAGACAAGACATGTGGAAAATTAAGCCGTGTTTATTCTAGCCAACTTGTTGGACCAACGTCCTTGTTCCTCCACCTTTTTTTAAATCAGTCTACACATTTCTAGCCATGGGTAGCGACGTATTACTTGCCTTTCTTCATTTATTGTAAAGACAGGAAGTGTACTCTTGCAGAAGAACCAAACTTAAGAAACTGTAGGGCGTTCAAAGTTTTTTGTTGCTAGACGTTGAATTGAAGGTGTTTATATGGTAATAATGAGTTACCTACATTTGTAAATTGGAGCTGATTGTTTTGTACACATGTAACATCACAAATAACAGAATACTTTTGATATAAATCAATTAAGAATCTAGTAGCCGAAGCTATTATTATTTATGCTTTTTAGTGAGGAATTACTCCATCTAGATATCATAGTCTGAAGATTGAAAAATACACCTGGACACGGGTCACGGGTTCGATTCCCGTGCCCCGGTGTAATTTTTCAATTTTCTGAATTTAAATCAATTAGTTTAACTGTATTAGCCTTGTTCCATTCCATGATCACAAAATTATGCAAGCCCCGATTTTAAAAGTTAGACTAATCTAAAAATAAAACACATTCTTCACCAAGGTTAGACACTCATTCAACTCGATAGCGCATGCGCAGAACCTCCCAACTGGCCAACATGTTGGGTTGGTCGTTTATTATCTCTAACAAATGATCCAACACAACCAAACACAACTTGTTGGCTTTGACCGGCTCACCCAACACCAACATGTTGGCCAACATCCCACAACAAGTACTTGGGAGTTGCCGTTATGTTAAGTGAAATGGTAGGACATCAATTTGTTGGTGTAATGTACGTTTTTTGTGCCAAATATAGTAAGTTAGCTTGTGTACGCAGATAGGTAATAGGGGGGAAATGCGACTAATGGGCCTGCAATGTATTTGTTCCCAAAACGCGATGTAATGGACATGCGATATAATGGTATACACCTGGAGGGATAGAACCTCTAAACCCCCCCCCTCCCCAGTTACTTCCCTGATTGTTCCACGAAACTTGTCACATGAATAAGTTGCTGTGTGTCTCCAGTTTTGTGTTCTGCGGTGACAAGGAGGACAATGCTGTGTTGTGTACCAAGGATAGGATCTATGAAGTGAAGGAGACTGAAACATCAAACTCCTTTAAGTCCCTACTATTAATCTCAGACCTACTGTTTCTTCAGGAGGTATCTTCATGCCACCAAATTAACAAAGCTCTTTATCACAACAAGGTGAGCACACATTTCATCTTGCTATGTATTGACACTTATTACACTGGTTATAACAATTTGTGGCACTCATTACCATATATATATATATATATATATATATATATATATATATATATATATATATATGTATATATAAATGTTTTCATAATAAAAATACATACATAAATACATACATACCTAATCACGCCAATCCCTTATGGCATAGGCAAGAAACTGTGAATATAGCTAAGAAAAACTTCATTCTTAATACATCCTCACTAACTTTATCCACCTTCGCCACTCGAAAGTCCAAGTGTTCTATGTTTAATTTTCTCCTTTTGAGTAAAAGAGCATTGAAGTTTGATCTTGAGTATAAAACCAATCTTACTAGATGATAACTCGAATTTGTATCCTCTTAAGTCATTATATAGTAGTCTCAATTTCACCCCAGGTGAACCATGTGCATTCTAAATAGATTTAAACACAAAATAACTCTAATTTAATACTTTTGTAGATAGAACACATGCTTTTTGTGTGACGACTTCCCTATCTTGGCACACTTCCTTCACTTCAACAACATCCATACACCGAGTCATACATGCTCTTTTATTATTAAAACTCTTAATGTTTCTCCTTTTCACACATGTGTCTACAACATTTAGCCACATCCTACATGGCCTATCCCTTCTTTTTGATCCATACACTCACTATACCTTATATTTGCTTCATCACTCGATCCACAATCATCCTCTTAACATGCCCAAACCACCGTAAAAACACTTCTTTCACATTAAACTTGTAGTATTTGCTAATCTACATGAGTTCTAAGATCATTTCTCTCTTAATATAATATTCATAAATATTTCAAAACATATATACATTTCATATTTCTTATACATTTTTTAAAATACATTTATTTCTAAGAACTATAAATAAATAGGGTGACCTGGTGGTCTAGGGTAAGGTGTCGGACTTCTATACTGGCGGCCGGGGTTCAATCCTCAGTCCCGGCACAGATTTATCTGATTTCCAAACCCTTTCTTCACCTCTGACAAGACATCTTGTGAATGTGAGGAATGCCAGGCCTCCACCCTGGTTCGGATTCCACGTTAAACTGTAGGTCCTCCATTTCATCTCACAATCACCCTACCATTACACATTAGCGTAAGTGCGTATAACCCGAACGGGTAGTAAGACGCGGTGCTAATAATAATAATAATAATAATATAAATAAATAGACTTACCCCTGTTGCCACGAGCTACAGCCAGAACCAGCACACGTGGTCAATGCTGACGGACTGAGCCGGGGAGAAAGAATAATCCATCAAAGATTATAATATTCTACTGCCAGTGTGTTAGATGGAGACAGAGACTCCGTTTCCTTTTTCCACGTCACCTCCCCCCCCCCCCCTCTCGCTCCCTCCTTTATTGCCGACCACCCCGGGGATTTGGGCACTATATAAAGACCGCGGAGTTAAGGTAATTTTTTACTCTCAAAGTCAACTTATTTTATTTGTGTACAAAATCATTGGTTTACAACCTGGGAGTCGCAACCCCATTCGGGGTCGTGGCATATTTCGAGCGGAGTTGTAGGAGTGTATTACTCGTTGTGGTTATATCGTTATGTTTACTTTTAAATTTATTATTATTATTATTATTATTATTATTATTATTATTATTATTATTATTATTATTATTATTATAGGAAGGTTCAACATTCTAGTACAATAGAAATGTAAGTGGTTAAAATTACAAAAACTGTTTAGTTAGTAATCAGGTTCCTTTTGGTTGAAACATAACTCAAGCAGTTGTTTTTTGACTTAGTTTGCTCTGGGAGTCTTGTGTTTAGGTGAGGGGCGCAGCTATCATAGCTTTCTGAATACCGACTGAGCTCGTTGATTCTCATTTAAGACATCTTAGTTGCATTTATATAAATAATATATAAGTAGTTAATAAGAATTAAATAAAACACGTGGGTTTAACGCCATGTTAGTTTGGTTTAACTGTCGAGGTCAGGGATTGCTATTCTGACTGAGGGTTCTGGGATTGATTTTCCCCTAATAATTTTCCACTATCCCTCCTCTCAAATTCGGGTACAATTAATTTAAATCTAACCTTCTTCATCCCTAACACATTAGCATAATTAGTACATATGTTTATAACCCAAATGGGTAGTAAGATGCGGTAATAAAAATATGACTAGCCCAGATTAGTAGGATTTATAGAATATTATAATTTAAAAACCAGAATATTAATGCTTGTAGGCTATCAGGGGTCGTGATGGTCTCAAAGACAAAAATTGATTTAAACCCGGCAAAAGGTTATAAACTACTGAACTAAACTCGCATTGCACCCATAGGTTTATGTTCGAACTATACAAGTGCTTTGGACGTGGTTACCCTAACATAATTTTCAAATAGCCTTCCAAATTTCTCTCTACACCCATGCGAGTGGATGTGGGCTAACATTATTGCCCCTAATGTGAATAATACTCGCCTCGGCGGCGTAATTGGCTAACGCGCTAGTCATGTTGAGCTAAACTGCCGAGGATGGAGAGATCAAGATTAGAATCTGGGTTGGGTGAACTGGGGGTGGTTTTTTCCGATTGGTTTTCCACTATCCCTTTACAAATATGGTTTCACTTCCTCTATATTCAACCTTCCAATTCCTAATCCATTAGCGTAATTAGTACTTAAGCGTATAACCCTAAGCGGGTAGTGAGACGCGGTATCAAATTAAAAAATGTGAATAATAAATAAAGACATGTGATCAATCCCCAAGCGAGCAGCCGCCGACTGTTGGCAACGAAAAGATGTCAATTTTGCTGACAAAGGGTGTCATGTGGTCAGCACAATGATCCCTCCAGGCGTTAAACGTCTCAGTTATACTTACAAGTGTGAGTCGACCTCTTGAGAAAAACAGTGCTTCCCAGTAAGTCTGGAATCGCCGGGGATTGGACCCGGGACCAATTGATCTGTAGCCAGTTTCTGTATAAGTATGTTCAAATCAATGAGTTACTATTTACAAACTTCAAAATAAGTGTAATTCTAAGTACAATATAATATGTATTATTCTAAGGTTCTAATATTGGATAGTAATGTCGGAAAACCAAACCAGGAAGGCTCGGTTACTGCTCTCATATTGTCCTGACCTTGTAACGAAATCTAAACACATTTTTGCTAACTTTTCTTGTCTATTAATAAATAGTCCTACCTTTTCTTTTGATATCTAAACCCACGTGCTAGGTCAGTCGTTCTTCTTACAGATTGTCACCTACTTGATAAACAAATTTTCCTCTTTGGTTTTTAATGTTTCACCATTTTAACTAACGGTACACTAAGCACTATCACTCTTGAAGCCAATGAACGAAGATGAAAATGGGGGTGGGTGGAAAGAAAATGATCCGTTCACCCTGCAAGGTAACTCGTCTGCCTTCTCTAATGACACTTCCCCTCTTTCGCTGCAAAGTAGAGAGCCTCACTCCACTATTAGCCCCTGGACACATTGTCTTCCATTTCTAATTTCTATTTTTCTCGTTTCCTATTCTAGATAGATATATGATTCCACGAACTTTTTTTTATCCTACATCCTGACAGGAAGAGTCTACCAATTCATTTTCGGGAATTAGCCAAATAGCCTAAGTTGTGGCCAGTTTAAAAAAAAAAAATTGTTTCGTCTCAGGTAGACTAATTTTGGAATTTAATAATTTATGCCGTTTGTTTTAATGTTATATCTATAAAACTGACCGAGTAAAACGTAAACACATTACATAATATAGTACATAATTATATTAAAGATATTTCGGTATGAAATATTAAGTAAATTCCCTTCAGAAATGAGATTCATTAGTTGTTATCCTTGTGACATCCTATGGTGCATTCCGAGTTGATGCTTTTGAGATAGAAATTTACTGTAGAAGTTTTACAAGGGTAAATAGGTCTTAGAAGTTGTGCTTTGCTGTTTAATATGAGATTATGAAATTTTGAATTTGTTGTTGTTCTATCAGAGATGATATAAGTATAGAAAGTTGTTGTAGCTTTCTTATTTGCAACTACCGAATAATTTTTATAGGCAAATGACTTAAGCATAATCTGTGTTCATAATAATCTGATTATCATAATCTGTTTATATAATAATCTGACCTTATCATACTATCTTTAATACAACATGATTTAGTTATTTAATGAAGGGTTTTCCCTCGTTAATTTCAGTCGCTTATCGAAAGTTAACATTTAATTTTTGTTGTTCTTGGTGTTCCCCTTTTGGGTTCCACTTTATTATCTGTTTATTTATCTTCATATTTAACAATAAAATATGTATTGTTTTAGAACTCTCGTATGCCCTCTCAACCTAGTATTTTTATTTAAGTTCACCCTTATTTTACTGTTTACTGTCTAGTAAAGTGGTGTTTCAACATATTGGATTTCCTTTCAAACCACACTCCTTCAACACCCATTCATTACTGACTCTGTCCATATGAGTTTTTCCACATACATGTCTTATATATAGTAGTCCCATGGCTTCTTTGGTGCTGACTGACAGCTCAAAGCTGACTTCTGACAGACTACATTTAAGTATATACTTAAATTTTTACTGTAAGAAGTGACAGTTGCTAAACATATGTTTTTGCAGATCATATGGTTCGGCGTAGGGATACATAATTTGGTCTGGTAACTTCTCAAAGCCGTCAGCTGTCAGCTATGAGCTGTCAATCAGCACCAAAGAAGCCATGGAGCTACTGTATATATGGGAAAGTAGGATTACACACAAGGTATACACAAAGAGTGAAAAGGGTGGGAGGGGTAATGGTGAAAGGGGAACATGTGACAAGAAAGCACCAGAACAGTGATCTTGGCACGTGGAGCCATCTAGTGCCGTAACACTAACATTCTGTGACCCACCACCACAAAGTAAAATATTAATTACCACTGTTTAGTCATGGTATTTTTTGTTTAAGCTATCTATTATTCGCATGCGTTAACTGATACACAATATATCAATTGTCATGAAATACTAAAAATTACACTTTAATTAATATAATTTATAAAATATGTTATTAATATTCATTTATTTTAATCCTATTAGTTTACTACTAGTTCGGGTTGTGCACCCATATATTATTAACTACGCTAATGAGCTAGTTATGAGGAATGTTTAATTTATATGAAGTTTACCTATATTTTTATAATAAAAAAACTCAGTGCACCCGACCGGTATTTGAACTCTGATGTCCACTTCATCAGCGATACACTCTATTTCAGAGTTACGCCTTTGTTGACAACCAAAATGTTTGTTTGTTTTTTGTTCCATATGTATATATAATGTATTAGTAGACAAATCGGTGAGGTGGATGCAAAATGAACTACATTGTGAACGTGTCGTGCCTTGGCACGCTTCGGCTTAACCTAGCGGCGAACCTGTCAACTATAACATGAGTTGAAGGAAAAGCTTTAGTTCATTTGCAGGATCTCGCCAAGTTTCGTCATTATAATAATAATAATAACAAACATTGTTTATCACATTTAATGTAAACTCTTGAACGGCAAGAGATTAAATATATGAAATATCCATACAATGATGTATTTCTTTACTCGGTAGACACAAATAAAATCTGTGCCAAAATTAAGTCAACAAATCAGAACAATTATTTAACAAAAAACTATTAGTTTTGGACTTAGTAAATAAATGAATAATTATAACTTATGGCCTACTGATTCAATGTAATCTATGTTAATGAAATTAATTATTTTTTGTGTGAGCTGTGATGAGCGTTGTGCGAATCGGAATAAAGAAAACGAAGAGATTTGTTTTTCTATCCATTTTAAAGCAAGCGTGGGTAACAACGTAATGCATTGCGTGGCCACCCCGGGCAATGCCAGTTAAATCTGCTAGTTAAATTATATTTGTTCTTGACATTTCATTTAGTAGATTATTTTTTGTCTTGTTTATAGTGTAAAATGAAAATATCTAAAAATAATATTTTCTTGTACAAACTTTCACGCCCATATTCCCCCATTCCCTCAAAAACCAGGACCACTAATGTGCCCCCGTGCACATAACTTCCATTTGGTGGCTTTTCATTACCAAAACCTTGAGAAACATTGCTCTAAATTCTATAAAAGCAAATAAATGGTACGGAACTCCGCACGGACTTTCTCGCTCTATTGTTTAAAAATGGAGATATTTATTCAAAACTTGTAATATATGTGAAACGAAAAAATTCACTAGCAAGCCCTAGCAAAAATTGATTTAAACTTACGTAAAACATTATTTGGCTCCCGGTTATAAATTTTATAATTTTTTTTTTCAAAGAATCAAAGTCCTCATTTGTATATTTGGACCAAAAAATAAAATCCATATTGGGTCCACAAGGGTCAACACTTCGTATTAAATTTTGACTTCTGATTTAAATTCTCGACATTTTATAAGAGGTTGCACATCTTATGGTTATCGCATTGCTATTTAGTCCTTCATTTATAAATTTAGACCAATAAAAAAGTTAAATATTGACTAATGAGTCTAAAATGATAGAGATAGATCATTGCTGTGCAACTATTTCCCTAAGAGGTTAAAGGAAAAAGAACCACTTCTTGAAATACCTACTTATTTACTTACTGTATGACATCAGATAATTATTAAGTTAAAACTTAAGTAGTATCTTTGTACAACTAAGGCTCACAAAATGGTATTAAAATATTTGCAAATATCTCAGAAACTATTGGTTTTATAAAGATATATTTCAAATAAAAGTTATTTATTTTTAATAGTACTACAATTTTGCAATTATAAGTTATTTAGTATCTCAAATAGTTGCGGAGATAAGGAAATTTCCACACCTGTAAAGTACCCTAAAAGTCATTTTCATGGAAAAATGAAAATAGCCATTTTGCTTATAATTTTAATTAACGCCTAGATACGAATTTTAATCACAATTGTTAGAGCCGATTTACAGTCGCAATACTTTACCTTTAGTGTTCGAAAAAGAAAGGTAACGATAAAGTAAAAAAAAAAAAAAGTTTGAGTAAAATGTATGAACTAAAAGAAATGTACTTTATATTCACGAAGGTCTATTTTGTTAGATGGTAAATTGCGGTTAATCCCACCGAGCGCTATCAGTTCGGCTACGTCATCGTGCAGAGCTTGTTGGAAACAAAACCTCAACTAAACAAGTGTCAGTGACAGAACAGCAAGGAATTTCAACCTTCAGCATTCTCGTCTCTCATTCAGTGTCAGGTAACATGACTCGACAGAAGTGAATAGCTCGGTCGCGTGCTATGGCCTAAACAGAAGATACTCTTGCATATTTCAACTCAAAAAGGTACCAGAAAAAATTATTTTCATAGGCTTTTAAAATTATTATTATTATATTATTAAAAGTATTTAGTTTCTCCCCGACTTTTATGAATATACCTACAATCTTGGAAATATTGAATTAGTTTCAAACTTATTTAAAAAATGTAATCAAATTACTTATATAATATATTAGGCCATCAACCAGAATAGCCCAATAGAAATCCTCTAAGCTGGCTTTAATAAAACAATATAAAAATACATTAATTATTATATTTTAAATGGATAAGTTGGCAGTAAAATTATGAAAAAGCCACAGCCTTCTTGATTACAAGACTTCAAGTTCTAATAACGTCCGTGTGTGTTGCAATATCAAGAGAGAATTAAAACGAGTAAAAATAAATATAAATTAAATCAGATATTTAAATGAGTCTTACTTTTTTTTTTGCAACGCTTGTGTAATGATTACGCTAGTAATTTTAGAGACAGTAAAGGTTATATCATAGGAAGTATACTCGTATTTGCTTGGAGGGAGAGTGGAAAACATTTTTTTTGAACCTCCCTTTGTACACCTGACCGAGATTCGAACCTCAATCTTCCCGTAATAGGCAGCCAGTCTATTGTGAGAGTAGCGCCTTAGACCATGCTGTCACCGAAGCGGGTTTTTATATTGTTTTGGAGTTTGAATTATTCCAGGAAATGTTTTAGAACATGGAGAAGCCTGTCCAGTTCGGGAGTTAGGTATTGATAGTCTAATAACTATACATTAATCTCAATTCTAATTTTTCAATTTCAATTTCATGTACTATAGTGCTGTCCAACAGTTGTGAGACTTATGACATGCCAACACTGAAAATACACAAATACAAGTTTGTAAAATAACAAAATAAAATAAACAATAATAGCTAAATAATTATACGTAGTGATGAACAATTTACAAAAAAAATATATAATTATTAATGATAGATTGTAAAAATAATAAATAAATAACTTAAAAGTGGCAAAATCGTAAGTATTTAAAAAGGATAACAATACCAATAATAGTTACACATCAAGTGATTTAACGTTTTTATAATTAATAATAAGACTCTTTGGAAGTGTTATTATTGTAAGTGATACGACACAATCGCACAAGCATTTCGCCCGTTCTTCGCAAGCGTCCAGATAAATCAAATTACGACATTCTTTATCCGCTGACAACATAGTTTTTCCATGAACAGTACAACACAAACATGAGCAAACTATGGCGAACAACCAGAAATTTGACAATTAGAAGAATAAAATAAATCAAACCCTTGAAAATAAATATTACCTAGGCCACAAATTGAGTGCACAAATGAGTTAAAAAATTTAAATATTTATTTGGTTTATTGATAAGTTTTCTTACGTGCCTGCCAAATGTCAACACATAGAAAATCAGTGTTCTATATTAGTTGTAACAATTTTAAGCTCTTCAATTTCCTGGGATTCAATTTTGAAATTATATATGTCTAGATGTCATTCGGCTATCCAAGAAAATCTATTTACTTACATAATGTACCTTCTTACTGTCCACCTCATTACACCTTATCCCATATCGTACTAGTTCTACAGTCGACTCATTACACCTTATCCATCGATGTCTATCCATTCACGTCATTACCTTATCCCCATATCGAGCTAGTTATACATCACCATCACTTCCATATGTACTAGTTCTATCCAGTCGACTATTACACCTTATCCCCATATCGAGAGTCTCATCACTCATCACTTATCCAATCTGTCTACATTCGTCATTACACCTTATCCCTACGATATTTATCCAGCCCCTAGTACACTTCCAATCAGTTTCTATCCAGTCCACCTCAATACACCCTATTTTTTTCAGGTCCATTCTAATGTTGTCTTCCCATCTGCGTCTAAGTTTTTCCAGTGGGTTTGCCAGTCAGCAACCTGAACAAGGTTCTAGATTATTCTATTCGCGCTGCATGTCCTAACGTACGTGCACTTCCTGAACTGACTTATTATATCAGCGCATGACTTATAGCTCAAGCTAACTTATCTCTATAGAAGACACAATGTCTATTTCCTGGTTGTTAGTTTATCGTTGTGAAAGCTGTAACCTACATTTCCCGATTGATCATTTTCTTTGCCATGCCGGGAAATGAGCCAGGGATGAAACTTGATTACACGGCGAGACGACCATTAGCTTCCAAATAGTGTTAATAATCACACTAAGCACATATAGGTACTTACCATGTCCCCGTTCCGCTCGTCGACCCCACTGGTTTTGGGTTAAAGTACTCGCCTCAGTATTCAATGTTCGTGGGTTCAAAACCAAGCTGGAGTCAGCGGATTTTTCTTGAGCGATAAAAACCTTAGCACAACCTCATTCGGAGATGAAGTTAAGCGGGTTGTGGCGTGTAAAAGAACTCAGGAAGTTAGGTAAAATTACCTTTTCGGCAAAATTGGTAGACCCTTTCACACTCGCTCATAGAAACTCTCATTTGATGATTTGAGAAAGTGCACGTTAAATACCTCAAATAAATAAAAATAAAATATTATGATCATTGGTCTCTTGAATTACCATGGTCAATAATTATCCAACTGGAGAGCCGGATAAAATATCTGATTGTTATTTCCCCTCGTTGTTAGTCACTTCTCACTCCGTAGCAACGTAACAAAAACATGAGTTTTAAAATCTCAGTTAATTTTGTAATATAATGAATAAGACCATAAGGTATATTTATATTTGAATAAGCACCGCTTCTTTCGGGTTATACACTTATGCACTAATTACTATAATGTGTTAGGGATGAAGAAGGTTGAATTTAAATGAGGTACACCCGAATTTACGAGGAGGGAAAGAATAAAAACATTTAGGGAAAATTACTCTCAGTGCACCCAATCGGTATCGAACCATGATCTCCCCATCACCGGCAGTCTGGTATCTTGCGAGAGTAGCACCTTAGACCATGTGGCCACTGAAGTGGACCAGACAGAATCGAAAAACCAAACAGAGCTAAAGGGCTATTTGCACAAACAATCAGCGGCTTGATCTAAGGTAATATGTAAATTGATCTCTAATGAGTGTCTCAAACCTTATTTTCAATTGTTCCATTACAATTATTAGGACTTGATTGTCGCTCAACTCTCTGGTCTGTTTAACCGCCCACCTCGTGATTGTCACTCAACTCTCTGGTCTGTTTAACCGCCCACCCGTGATTGTCCTCAACTCTCTGGTCTGTTTAACCGCCCACCCCGTGATTGTCACTCAACTCTCTGGTCTGTTTAACCGCCCACCTCGTGATTGTCACTCAACTCTCTGGTCTGTTTAACCGCCCACCTCGTGATTGTCAGCTCAACTCTCTGGTCTGTTTAACCACCCACCCTGATTGTCGCTCAACTCTTGGTCTGTTTAACCGCCCACCCGTGATTGTCGACTCAACTCTCTGGTCTGTTTAACCGCCCACCCGTGATTGTCGCTCAACTTTCTGGTCTGTTTAACAGCCCACCCCGTGATTGTCCTCAACTTCTGGTCTGTTTAACCGCCCACCCGTGATTGTCGCTCAACTCTCTGGTCTGTTTAACCGCCCACACCGTGATTGTCAGCTCAACTCTCTGGTCTGTTTAAAACGCCACCCCGTGATTGTCGCTCAAACTCTCTGGTCTGTTTAACCGCCCACCCCGTGATTGTCGCTCAACTCTCTGGTCTGTTTAACCGGCCCACCTCGTGATTGTCACTCAACTCTCTGGTCTGTTTAAACGCCACCCGTGATTGTCGCTCAACTCTCTGGTCTGTTTAACCGCCCACACCGTGATTGTCGCTCAACTCTCTGGTCTGTTTAACAGCCCACACCGTGATTGTCGCTCAACTCTCTGGTCTGTTTAACCGCCCACCCTGTGATTGTCGCTCAACTCTCTTGTCTGTTTAACCGCCCACCCTGTGATTGTCGCTCAACTCTCTGGTCTGTTAAACCGCCAGCCCGTGATTGTCGCTCAACTCTCTGGTCTGTTTAAATGGCCACCCCGTGATTGTCGCTCAACTCTCGGTCTGTTTAACCACCCACCCCGTGATTGTCGCTCAACTCTCTGGTCTGTTTAACCGCCCACCCGTGATTGTCGCTCAACTCTCTGGTCTGTTTAAATGGCCACCCCGTGATTGTCGCTAAACTCTCTGGTCTGTTTAACCGCCACACCCGTGATTGTCGCTAAACTCTCTGGTCTGTTAAACCGCCACCCCGTGGTTGTCGCTCAACTCTCTGGTCTGTTTAACCGCCCACACCGTGGTTGTCGCTCAACTTCTGGTCTGTTTAACCGCCCACCCCGTGTTGTCGCTCAACTCTCTGGTCTGTTTAAACCACCCACACCGCGATTGTCGCTCAACTCTCTGGTCTGTTTAACCACCCACACCGCGATTGTCGCTCAACTCTCTGGTCTGTTTAACCGCCCACACCGTGATTGTCGCTCAACTCTCTGGTCTGTTTAACCGCCCACCCTGTGATTGTCGCTCAACTCTCTGGTCTGTTAAACCGGCCACCCCGTGATTGTCTCTCAACTCTCTGGTCTGTTTAAATGGCCACCCCGTGATTGTCGCTCAACATCTCGGTCTGTTTAACCGCCCACCCCGTGATTGTCGCTCAACTCTCTGGTCTGTTTAACCACCCACCCGTGATTGTCGCTCAACTCTCTGGTCTGTTTAACCGCCCACCCCGTGATTGTCGCTCAACTCTCTGGTCTGTTTAAATGGCCACCCCGTGATTGTCGCTAACTCTCTGGTCTGTTTAACCGCCCACCCCGTGATTGTCGCTAAACTCTCTGGTCTGTTAAACCGGCCACCCCGTGGTTGTCGCTCAACTCTCTGGTCTGTTTAACCGCCCACACCGTGGTTGTCGCTCAACTTTCTGGTCTGTTTAACCGCCCACCCCGTGGTTGTCGCTCAACTCTCTGGTCTGTTTAACCACCCACACCGCGATTGTCGCTCAACTCTCTGGTCTGTTTAACCACCCACACCGCGATTGTCGCTCAACTCTCTGGTCTGTTTAACCGCCCACACCGTGATTGTCGCTCAACTCTCTGGTCTGTTTAACCGCCCACCCTGTGATTGTCGCTCAACTCTCTGGTCTGTTTAAACCGGGCCACCCCGTGATTGTCTCTCAACTCTCTGGTCTGTTTAAATGCCACCCCGTGATTGTCGCTCAACTCTCGGGTCTGTTTAACCGCCCACCCCGTGATTGTCGCTCAACTCTCTGGTCTGTTTAACCGCCCACCCCGTGATTGTCGCTCAACTCTCTGGTCTGTTTAAATGGCCACCCCGTGATTGTCGCTAAACTATCTGGTCTGTTTAACCGCCCACCCCGTGATTGTCGCTCAACTCTCGGTCTGTTTAACCGCCCACCCCGTGATTGTCGCTCAACTCTCTGGTCTGTTTAACCGCCCACCTCGTGATTGTCGCTCAACTCTCTGGTTTGTTTAAATGGCCACCCCGTGATTGTCACTCAACTCTCTGGTCTGTTAAACCGCCACCCCGTGATTGTCGCTCAACTCTCTGGTCTGTTTAAATGGCCACCCCGTGATTGTCGCTAAACTCTCTGGTCTGTTTAACCGCCCACCCCGTGATTGTTGCTAAACTCTCTGGTCTGTTTAAACCGGCCACCCGTGGTTGTCGCTCAACTCTCTGGTCTGTTTAACCGCCCACACCGTGGTTGTCGCTCAACTTTCTGGTCTGTTTAACCGCCCACCCCGTGGTTGTCGCTCAACTCTCTGGTCTGTTTAACCGCCCACCCCGTGGTTGTCGCTCAACTCTCTGGTCTGTTTAACCACCCACACCGCGATTGTCACTCAACTCTCTGGTCTGTTTAACCGGCCACCCATCAATTCTTTATTCTCCGATCATCTTGTTGATGGGAAACATAACTTATAAGTTTTAATGACAGAATTAATTTTTTCATCCTTATTTAACTGCCATATAAAAGTAAAGTTTGCATTTTATTTATTTATGGTGATAATAACTTATTTTTAAGGATAATTGTGTCAATTGTGGCGCCTTCAGATAAAAGATTATAACTATACGATGAAGTTATAGAGAGAAGGGCTGATATCCAAAGCATCTACTGGAAATAAATGAAATTTTCTTTTATCGTAGATGAATAAAATTTAAGATGAGGTTAACTCTGAGTATAATGTGTATATTTATTAATAGCGTTATAAAATGTTTAAAACAATTATTGTTTTGCATCCGAAATAATGAATAAAAAATATCAGGTAATCTAAGCTACCAGAGTCCAAAGATAAAATTTATAATTATATCATTACCAACCTTTGTATGAATATAGATAATTTCACAATAAAATTTTCCAAATACAGTGTTGCCATGTTTGTTTTAGTTGATTAGTTCATCAAATATATGGTCAGGCTATCGGAGATTTTGATTCCTAATTAACTTTGTTGCAACCAAAACTTTTCTTGATCTAATCTAGGATCAAGCTGATTGAAGAATCAATACGATGTTTATGAAACCACCCTTAGAGTTTTATTATTCTATATATAAATAAACATATATTTATGTAGTCAAAATTGATTGCATTTTACTATTTTATAGGTAAGCTATTAATACGAGGCGTGTTTTTTTAAGTAAGTACCGTTTTGAAATTTGGCCGCTGCAGGCATGCAACTGCCGTTCCGCGCATGCGCGTAGAGTATCTCCATCTGTTGGCTAGCCACAGACGCCATTACTGAAGTATTCGCGTGTTTACTTCTGTTTGTGAGTATTTAAAATGATTCAGTCAATAGAAAATCCCGCCGACTGTGAAATACTGCTCTGTTAGTCGTTTTCTTCATGCAAAAGATGTGAAAGCGGCTGAAATTCATCGGCAGATCAGTGAAGTGTATGGAGAAAACATTATGAGTGATGGAATGGTAAGAAAATGGGTTAGAGCATTTAAAGATGGCCGCACGAATGTGCATGATGAGAAAGAAGTGGGCGACCTTCTGTCATTACTGAAGACTTGGTGCAGAAAGTTGATGGAAAAGTTCGAGAGAGCAGACGCTTTACGATTTCATCTTTATCTAATGAGTTTCCTCAAGTTTCAAGAAGTGTTTTTATGGAATTGTGACAGAACACTTAAATTATCGTAAGTTGTGCTCACGCTGGGTACCGAAAATGTTCACTGAGGTGCACAAAACCAAACGTTTAGCCAGTGCGTTGACTTTCCTTGAGCAATACAGTGATTTTGGTGATGATTTTTTAAGTCAAATTGTCACAGGTGACGAAACATGGGTGGCTCATGTTACGCCGGAATCGAAACAACAATCCATGGAATGTGGCATTCAACATCACCCAAGAAAGTGAAGTTCAAGCAAACAATTTCAACCCGAAAAATCATGTGTACTGTGTTTTGGGATAGGAAGGGGGTGTTGCTCGTGGATTTTTTGCCTCGTGGTGACACAATAAATTCTGAGACTTATTGTGAGACCTTAACTAAACTGCGCCGTGCAATCCAAAACAAAAGGCGAGGCATGCTGAGTAAGGGGATTGTTTTGCTTCATGACAATGCCCGTCCAATGTGGCTAATCGTACCCAAGATCTCATCGCATCATTTGGCTGGAAAAACTTGATCACCCTCCGTACAGTCCCGATCTAGCGCCTAGTGACTACCAACTTGTTCCTGCATTTAAAAAAGCATCTTGGTGGTCAGCGCCACGACGATGATGATGACCTCAAAACGGCCGTGTTGCTGTGGTTATCAAATCAGGCGGCAGATTTCTATGAGGATGGAATTCAAAAGCTGCTTGTACGATACGACAAATGCCTTAATATTGGTGGAAATTATGTTGAAAAGTAGATTAAAGTATAGGCTTTCACGTAAAAATAAAATTGATTAAAAAGTACACTTAGTGTGTTTTTTAATTTCAAAACGTTACTTACTTAAAAAAACACGCCTCGTAATATTTGTCAAAAGTGACAGGTTCAGAACAAGTGACATTATTATTATTATAGCACCGCGTTTTATTACCCGTTCGGGTTATACGCAACAAAAAACTTGACGTATGAACATGTGAAATTTTATAATCGACCCATGACTATTTTGGAACGTTTGAATCTAGTATTATTATTGTTATTATTACTATTATTATTATTATATTATTTTTATTAATAATTATTATTATTACTATAGAAAACTAAAGTTCTTTAATCCTTGGAATTAGTGAAACAATGTATTTTTTTTATCTCGTCAAGCAGCTTAAGTGCTTATCAAAAAATCCTAGCTTATAATGTAATTACTTTGGAGATACCGCCACCATCTATTTACTAGCGGGGTCTACAGGTTATCCATTTTGCTAAAAAAAAAGTGGTTAGTTGTTTACGTACTCAAGTTGATGAATAATTCGTTACAGTGTATTTTTGTTGGTTTTTTCATTTACTTACTAAAGTTTACCTCTGTGGTCTTGGGTTAAAGTGCTCACCTCAGGACACGATGTTCGTGAGTTCAAACCAGCCTAAGTCGATGGATATTTCTTGAACGATAAAATCCGTGCCACAAATTCCTTCGTAGGGGAAATAAAGCCATCGGCCCCATGTGGATTGTGACATGTAAAATAACCCTTGTAGGTATGTAAAAATACATTTCACGGCAAAATTGGTGGCACTTTCACTCTCGCTCATAGAACTTATCGTGTATTCATATATTCAGTTTGTTCATAAAGTGGGCGTTAAATAGGAACGGGTAAAGTAAGTACACTTAGCGTAGCAATAAAATTAAAAGTACCTATATTATTAAAATTCGCAGAACTTGTATCTTAAGCTCGTCAATACTTATTTGACCATCATTAATACTACGTGAAAAATCTATAGATGCCGTGTATTGTTTTCTCAAAGTCGGTGTGGCTTGAAGATTTATTCATTTTCTCTAAACCATCTAGTTTGACACCATTTATAGGCTGATCCTGACGTCATTCAGTCATTCCCACAACAATGTAAGAAAGGCTGTTCTTTCTGATAAGTGTTAAGTCTTTAATTGGTTCTGAACAGTAACCGTACCATTTTATGGTCGTTTATTGTTCTTGGACTAATCTAATCTGATGGTGAAAGGCTCGTAGTAAACTTGAAAGCCCTTGCATCGTATTATTTAATCTGGGATTTGTCAACACAGTGACAACGTATACAAATTGTTATCGGTTCATCATGTAGTCAGCGTCAGTGCAAAAGCACTTTCTAGTCAGGAAATTGATCAGATTTATATATTAAGATATTTTGGCCCCACGTCTGACTACCTGTTCAAGATATACGCATACTCATTAAGATAATGTGCCAAGGATGAGGAAAGTTGAAATTATATGAAGTATGCCAACATATGCGTGGCGGGAGGGTGGAAGATTAGAAAACCCACCTTAAAAACACCCGACCTGAATTTAAACCCCTACCGCCTCATGTGTCTAAAATGCAAGAATACTTGCCTTCTGAACATTGGTTCCACATCCCTGGAATAGATAATCCAGCAGACTGCACCTCACGGGGACTCAATCCTTCACAACTTGTTGAGCACCATCTTTGGTGGAAAGGACCTGCTTGGCTGCAATGTGACAGATCTGTCGGGCCCCTAATCCCATTTATTGAAGAGTCCACGCCAGAAGCTGTGACAGAAGAAAAACTAGTCACCCTACTAGTTCATTATGAAGAAGACACACCATTGCTGAAGTTGATATCCCACATGTCTTCGCTAAAGAAACTTCAAAGAGTCAGTGCCTATGTGCTACGGTTTGTGAACCACATCAGTCTAAAGGCTGCACCAAAAGAGGACAATTAACTTTGAAATAATTGAATCAGGCTTTTCAGGTCCTAGTACAAGCAGTTCAACAGAAGCATTTTAACAGAGAGTACAAAGCCTTAGAATTTGGCCACACCTAAGAGAACTCAGTGCTTTCATAGAAGAAGGTGTAATCCACGTAGGAGATTGACTGCACAACACGACCCTAACTTTTTATCAAAAACATCCTGCACTTCTCCCAAAAAAGGCTCATTTTGTTGATTTAGTAATAGATCAGTGTCACAAGGACAATCTTCATATAGGACACATCTTGTATTTTCACTGCTCCGACAAAAATATTGGATTCTGGCTGGTCGAGGTGTGATTCTCCAACGAGTGCAACATTGTAATCATTGTTTCAAGTTCAACCCTAATCCCAGCTTTCCAGTCATGGGTGACCTACCTGCTCCACGAGTCCAGGAATCCACCATTCCAGTGGGTGTTGATTATGACGGGTGCCTTTAATATTACTCTAAGTTGACATAGAGGTGTTAAATCACAAAAGGTGTACTGTACATATGTTTGTTTGTATGTCTTGTCACCAAAGCCCTACATTTAGAACTGGCATCACACCTGTCCACAGAAACTTTTCTTGGTGCTCTAAAGCGATTTATCTGCAGAATAGGAGAATGTTTAGCAATGCACTCAGACTTTGGAACAAACTTTGTAGGTGCGAAAGCAGAATTGAATATACTGTTACCTTCCTTAACTTTCGAGTTTATCGCCAGGCCCGGTCAGATGAGCTGTCTTACAGAGGAATCACATGGCACTTTAACCCCCCCCTTGTCTCCTCATTTTGGTGGGCTGTAGGAGGCCGGGATAAAGCCAGTCAAGACTCACCTTGTACGAGTGGTTGGTGCACAAATTCTCACCTTTGAGGAACTTTATACCTGTCTTACCCAAATAGAAGCTATTTTGAACTCAAGACCACTCTGTCTACTGCTCAAAGTCCAGATGATATCTCAGCATTGACACCAGCTCATTTTCTAACCTTTACACTTCTCATAACCATTCCAGATCAAGATTTAACTACACTCTCTTTGAATCGTCTTTCAAGATGGCAGCTGGTGCAACGTCTTGTGCAAAATTATTGGAAGCGTTGTCACTTAGAATATTTGCATACTTTGCAACAAAAGGTTAGTAAGTAGCACACCCCTCAAACTCCAATCAAAGTTGGAATGATCGTGGTCATCAAACAAGATGGCCTTTCCCCATTGAAGTAGCTGCTTGAGGTAATTGAAGAAGTCTTCCCCGGCAAGGACGGTGCAGTTCAAGTTGCCTCTCTGTACGTACCACTCGAGTAACATACGACTAGTGGTGAAGCTTTGTCCACTGCCGTCTCAATAACTTGGTTGAAATACCTTATTTCAAGGCTGGCGGTATGTTTCAGTCTCTGAACTGTATATATTTAATATTGTAAAATAATTTTGTGTAATAATTTGCTTAACGTAGTTTTTTATATCTAATGCTGGGTTTTGTATTTGTTGTTTATTCTTCGGACGTTTTCCCAACTTTTTTTATGGTTTCCCTCCGTTTTGAGAGAGATTAAAGGAAGGCGTAAGAAAGTTTGTTTTTGGGTGAGAGCAGGGAGTTGAGCGCAGTAGTCAGGACACATAGGGTGTTTGCCAGAATGGGTGTACTAACTTATGCCCAAATCGGTGTTCGAGTGTAATTCGGAGGTTACAGGCCCTAAGGTGGCCTTCTTTATCAAGGAACAACATGAGTTTGAGAGACGCCTCTAAATCAGCCCCCTTGTTTCATCATTCCTTCCTACTCTTGACCCAGCAACCCAGAAGATAGGCCTCCATTGTCGGCGAACGTCATTTGGATGAGGTAAGCGATTCCTATCACAATTTTATAACGAATACAATCCACTTTCCGTGTTTTCACTGGTTATTTTAATCGTTTGTTGACTGGAACGAACAATAATTTTAGGGTATTTTACAAATGATTAATTTTTTTAATTTAAATTTGGTAAATATATTTTATGGTTTGTATGAGAAAAAAAATACTTAAGGGTAGTTAGTTTATTCAAAACTTAAAAAAAAAATCTTCAAAGTCATAAAACACAATATGAGAAAGCTTGTGCAATTGTTTCGTACCATTTATTTTATTTATAGCATGTTTATTTTTTTCCAAACAAAAGTTAATTATTTGATATGTGTGCTATTCTATTTTGTATTTAATTTATGATCTATAAATTCTTTCTGCCTTCTCATGAGCAATTGGGGTGGTGTTATTTGCTCAGTAAAAAGAATGTTGAGGTGTACGTTAGTAGGATAATTTGTTCTTAATATCATCCACTTTTATGTTTTTACTGCAGGAGTGAAAATATTAATCGCATGAAGTATAGATAAATAATAACTATTTAACATCTAAATAGACCCTTGAAGGAACACTTTTATAGCTTAAACTTTTATCTCCTTGAGATGGTATTTGCATAATTTTAAATTCTCTTTGGATTTGCAGTACTAAACACAGTTCCCTTAATATTTTAGATGGTGTTCATGTTACAATTTCTTTTTAAAGTAACGAAATTTATTTCAGTGTTATATTTCATTTGCTATCAATTTTTATTCCTTATTCTTTGTCTAAGGTAAGATTAGTTAGGTATGCAATTTATATAGCACCCCTATAACGATGGGACGGAATTTACATCAGCGCTTATAAATATGGAAGGGAATTTACTCTTATATATGCAAAGGGAATTGAATTCACCAAAACAAGTATAATCCGTAGGGTATTGGGTGAGGGGGGTGAATGAGACCACACTTGTTTTATTATTATTATTATTATTATTATTATTATTATTATTATTATTATTAGTATTATTATTATTATTATTATTATTATTATTATTATTAGCACCGCGTCTTACTACCCGTTCGGGTTATACGCACTTACGCTAATGTGTAATGGTAGGGTGATTGTGAGATGAAATGGAGGACCTACAGTTTAACGTGGAATCCGAACCACGGTGGAGGCCTGGCATTCCCCACATTCACAAGATGTCTTGTCAGAGGTGAAGGAAGGGTTTGGAAATCAGATAAATCTGTGCCGTGACCGAGGATTGAACCCCGGCCGCCAGCACAGAAGTCCAACACCTTACCCCTAGACCACCAGGTCACCCACTTGTTTAATAATGTTACTTTGGGCCGCCACTGAAATGAGTTATAATTACGGTATATAGGCCCGTATGAAGAACGAGTAGGAGAAAAGGCGGAGGACGGTCGATTTGCTTGCTAGGACGAGCGGGGCGCGCGCTCACCAGGAATTCTCAAGTGCGCGCACGAAGGTAGGTCCCGACCAACGTTCTCCGTTACTCCTATCCCTTATACACAGGGCTACTCCGGCGCGGCGCGCATGAGCAATAGAGATGTCACACATCAGTTATTATTGTTTTGTTTTGTCAAGAAAATATGTCGCTCCATGACACGTTTCTTTCTCAGATGTCCAACTTACTGCGACTAGACTATTGTGTGTACATGGATTCTTGTTCTTATCGCTTAGGAGAAATATTTATTTTGTGTTTATCATTGTTCTCTCACAAAGGAAAGATTGTTCTGTGATCACGTTGAGACATCGTTTACAGCACTTTAGTAAGATGTAGGGTCATTTGTGCTGATAATGTGGCCCACTTTGGTGGTAATAATGGCCGTAGATTAGCTACAACTGAACAACTAAAAGAGAATAGTTGTCCTCTCAATGATAGGCTATTTTTTATCGTGAAAATTATAATCTGTACATCGGACATATAATGTGGGCACCACTCCTAAGCATTTTACTCAAGAGAATTAAAAAAATTATTTTTACCTTGTCTAGCTCCGATGGTGTCACCATAGATAATAGAGTATTAATGGTAACTTATGATGACCTAACGAGTACATGGCGGTATTTGGAACAAAAGTGAGTGTATTGGAATATCTCTAAAACGTATTGATGTAAAGTTATTTTTTTCACACGATAGTTGAATCATTACAAAGACATTGGCATAGTTTAAATGGTATTTCATATAAATACATACTGGGGAAAAAATATGATTGTGCTTAGCCACCTCTTGGACTTTTGAACTCCTGATACATAAACTAGGATTTTACCATTACCTCGAATTTGGATTGTATAAAAAAATATTGTTTATTAATTATTATACTGAATCTCTCCTTATTGGAGATAGATCAATTTGTTTATAGATGGCCGTACGCGATTGATCACCTTAACAAATTAACATACTTTAAAAAAAAGTCCTATACAGTAGATGATATAGTTTGGTATAGTATTGAGTATGATAAAGAAATACACATTTACAAAATCTTAAATACATTGACATATTGAACAATGACATAAAAAAGTACAGTCATCACAAAACACATTGTTGAATGTAATAAATGAATTTGTAATATTACGTTGGTATTTTTTTTAAGAACAATTTGTGATATCGTTGGTAAAAAGAAGGTTAGTATAGTTAGAATCAGAACTATATTTAGTTTACATTAATAGGGTGGACCTATATATATCCCGACCAGCTCTGTGGTCTGGTAGTCAGCGTATTTGGCTGACAGTCCAAGGATACCGGTTTCAATTTCCAGCCGGGTTGAGGTTTTTTCTGTATTGTAAACTTCCCTTACTGGGTTCAAATTAGGATATCTGTTGTCTGTTCTCAAAACCGCAAGTATCAACCTGCCTAGAAATGCCTTTAATAGGTCACTAATTTTCAACCCTGGAATATGGAGTTATGATGATGATTAATATCCAAATTAATAACGTATTAAAAAATGGCATTAATTCTTTATGTTTCAACCTGAAGTTCAATGATAGATTAGCCTTTTTCATGAAAATTCAAAATAAATCAATTTTACTCAACAGTAAAATCTAATTCTTACACATTTGGTTTATGTTGCTTTAATATTATTATTGTAGTTACCTATTTAAGATAGTATGTTGATTGTTTAGTTTTTTTAAGGATCACTATACACAATATAATTATTTATTTCATAGCCTAGGCCTAATATACCGATAGTTTTAAATTATGTATGTCATAGTGAAATGAAATAAATGTATTCATAAAAGGTTTGAACAACATAACTAATTTTGAAACTCCTGATATTTTCCGTAAATAAGTTGATGTAGGCTAATATATACAATAATTTTGGAAGTAGGCCCGTTTTGGAAGTCCTTATTTCGTTACGGAAGCCTATTGGATAGTAGTATTTAAGTATGGTAAAAAGCCCTTCCAGAAGGGATTTCCTCCTACTGTTTATCTTACTAAAATACTATTATACAGTATGAATCTGTTAGAAAATAAGACCGTTTATCTTACCAAAATACAATAGGATTCTGATGTAAAATAAGGCCTTCCAAAATGGGATTCTTACCAAATTCAAAGTATAATTTTACTTCCAACAAACTTATAACATAAATTAATGTTTGAAGTAAGACTACTACACAAAGTTGGGCATTCAAACAAAATATGTAATCAAGTTGTTAGTCACCGTAACTTATTTCATTATAGTCATCGAACTTTCATTATAATAAGGTTTATTTATCTCATTATGAAACCAATATACACGCTAATAGCAATCTTTAAATATATTATAGCTGTTGAAAAATGTAAGCAGCATGGGTGATTGCTACATATTTTAATATATAAAAGATTTTACTAGTATTTATACACGGTTACCTGTGAAACTGAATTGTATATCCTTTAAAATAAATGTTTGTTCACCAAGTATGTTATAATACTTCACTATTTTCAAACACTAACATTTTTATGCACCATAGACAGTAATTTTTTTACATAAGAATATTGAAAGAAACCGTTAGATCTGCCACCTTAGAGTCAAACAGATGATGAACTTGAGTGTCACGCTTTGTTCCTTTGCAAGGGGTGTGTTTTTGTCCACCCAGTATAGTATAGATGTTATTGTGTATGATATAAATCCAAGCCAACTACTTAAATTCCCTTTATCCCCTTTACTATTAAATTTCTGCAACCATGTTTTACACACGATTTTCTGACTTCTAGGTTTCTCTATGGGCAGCGTGTGTTGATATATGGGGCACTGGTAGTGGCAGAATCTTGAAACATTTGAATGAAGCTGATTGCTGAAACACGTAAGTTTTCATAGATTATTGATGTTCAAAACAATATATATATATTTATCGCATTTATCTATATAAATAAACTGGATGGACATCTGCGACTAAAATTTTCAAGCTATCGCTGCACACCATTGTGTAAGAGAGAAGGAAACTTTGTGGTATCTCTTTCTCTCTCACACACATCAAAGACAATTTGGCATTTCGACATAATTTGCTAATTTTTATGAATATATGAGATATATCAATGTATTATTAGTTAAATTAAATAAATGGGTTAGTAAAAGGTTTGAAGAGCATATCTAAATTAGCACTCATTACTTGTTTCTTTAAATAAGTAGATTATGCTTAAAGTAATATCTCCTACAAGCCTTTAAGCTAAATGATCGTTTGAACGTAATACTTCCACACAATTTTGTCATTTGAACAAAAGTAACCAGGTTTTTAGCGACTTTATTTCATTATAGTTATTGAACATTAAATATAATATGGTTCCTGCAAGCAATATTTAAACTGAGAGCCAACTTTAAATATATTGTAATATAGTAATACTTCCTACATGCCCTATAAACTAAATGATAGTTTGAATTTAAAGCTACTACACAATTTTGTTATTCAAACACATATAATTAAGTTTTAAGCTACCTTAGTTCCTTATAGTTATCGAACATTAAATATAATATGGTTTCTGAAAGCAATATTAAAACTGAGAGCCAAATTTAAATATCTTGTAATATAGTAGTAGTTTATACAAACCTATAATCTAGATCATAATTTGAATGTAAAACTACTACACAAAGTTTATCATTCAAACTAATGTAATTATTATGGTTGAAGCTACCTTTTTTCATTTCTCCTGGGTACGATCTTAGGCCTCAGACAACAATCGCCTGGTGAATGGGGAGGATGGTAGGGCCACTACGAAAGGGGGCTATTGGTACTGTGGTACTAAGCCCAGAATTTTCAGGAACCCGGCTCTGAGGTTCACAAGTTTAAAGTTCTTTGCGATGTATGAGAGAAAATAAAAAATAAATGACACGCAATAAAGAAAAATTCTTATATAACTAAGTAAGGATTAGTGCATGCCCAGCCCATCCGCCGAGGTTTCCCCCACGGGAATAATGGCACACCGATGGTGGTGGCATAGCTGACAGTTCGAAGAGAAGCAGCTAAGTGGTTATGAAACTTGGGTTGATTATTGAAAACTATGCCATTGTTCCCGGCACGACTAACCTTTTCATTGCTAGTTTTATGATGTTATGACAACTGTTCCGCAAATAATTCACTCAACAATATCAATGGTTCAGTCTAGTCTTGTCCTTTACTTTTGTTCGAAGTGTTCATCGATTTCACTGAGATTATTTTATATCTATAGAATATTATATAGATTAAATTTGGTCTATGAATAGATTAGGAGGTGATTCAAGCTCAAATAAACTATAGTTTGAATATTGTGCGACTCATTTCCGTGTTTAGGGGTTATTGCGTGCATTTTTTGTTTTTAAAAGTGTAATTGAGTAAAAACGTTTAAAAAATGTACAAACACAAGTAGGGTTCCTAGTGCAAAGAGAAAAGAAAGTGCGTATCATGTAAGTAAAGATTAAAAACGGGTAAAAGTAACAACATTCTTTGTGAATTCTGACCCAAGCCAGAGTGAGTCAGAGCCTATTTTTAACCGTGGTTCTTTCTTGTTCGGGAGAAGATGTAACTGTTAGGAGTTAATATATTGCACCACGGATAAGAAGTCACATTGAAGAATTAGCAGATAATCATGCTCCCCCACCCTGCTCGGAGCCAAACATTGGGGATTATTATTCTAGTTTGAATGATGAAACCAAATCTATGGTCAATTAAGATGATCCTAGATTGTGGCCACAGTTCATAGCAAATACTTTTCGACAAAACAGGGTTTCACAAGTAAACCCTAACTTCAAGAAAATTTCAACTGATTGTGCAAATTTTCCAAAAGATTTTATTGGAAAAAAAATTCAGCAAATATTTGTTGTTTTCAAAGTAAGCAAATAATAGCGAAAGATTTCCTCGTGGTTGGTTAATTTTTAGCTTGTTTAAAGAGGCACCGTGCTGTTTTCCTTGTTTACTATTGTAAAAAGTAAAAAGGCGCTGAAGTTATTTATGTGGAAGTACAGGTTTTCGCCCTTCTGGAATTCCGTGGAAGAAGTTATATAAAAGATTACCAAGTCATGCGGACAGTAGTGAGCACGAGGAAGCATATGTGTCGTGGAAAACCTTGGAGAGCCCACTGAAAGGACGAGGAATCGACAGTGATATCCAGCACCAAATTCAATGGGAAACTGATGAATCGAAATCCATTCTTAGAAGACTGTTGGATGATACGTTATTTCTGGCTTCTAGAGATTTGCCTTTTCGTGGAGACAGTTCGAACATTGGTGATGCGAACAATGGCAACTTTTTAGGAATTTTAGATTTGCTCGGTCACTACGATGAAGTGACTAGGAATCATCTCAACAAAGTATACTTAAGGAACGAGAGTAATTCATCAATTGTTCTATAATTGACGTTTCGCACCAGGATCAAAATGTTTTAATTTAAAGATATGTTTGCACAACAAGAGCAAACATGAATTTGAAATAATAGGAGATTTGTCGAGATTTTGAGCGTCAACGAAAAGTCTGGTAGTGAAATTTAAAAAAGACTTTTATTGGCATAGGAAACTCACGAAATACCGTTAGCAGGTTGTCGATGACAAGGCTATAACAATGGAGCGAGCATGTGTGGTAAAATTAAGGGTGTGAAGACACTTATTTTAGAGAAAAATTAACTCGTGGTTCATTCTCCATGCGGTACCCACTAGGATGGGCTGAAAAAGTTTCAAGTTACGACTTTCAAATTCTAATAGCACGGAAAATTTCCACTTTTGATCCTAAATCTGAAGAAAATATTAAAAAAAAAAAATTGATGTTATTTTCAGATCGCGCATAGTGCCTAAAGTTTGCGAAAATTAATGAAAAACCACAAATTTTCCACTATATTTCATTTTCTTAATATTAGTTTTATAAACAACTTAAAACGTGGAATCGTTCATTTTTAGATACATAATAATTTGAAAAATTATTTAAAAAATAATTGGTGTTGTTATCAGATAGCACATAGGGCCTCAAATTTGCAAAAATTAATGAAAAACAACAGATTTTCTATTATTTCCCGTTTTCTTAATATGACGTGTATGAACCTCTAATAGCGGGGAATTGTTTATTTTTATCTATATATTAATGAGACAAATACAAAAATAAATATACTTTACATGGTTGGTTCACACGTGCAGCTATTTTATTGTTTCGCAAATAAATTACTGTAACAACCAGAACTCACGACGTGGAGGTGGCTGCATATCGAGCTCCCCTACACTCTCCCCAAACATTCAGAACATGGTTATTAAAAATATACGGAATATGATCTCATCATTAGATATGACCTTGAAATCTGATTTTTGGCTGAATTTTGGCAGTGCAGATCTTTAGAGCAAAGTTGATCTTATATACCCATCTCTGCTGTATTGTCAACATACTTTTCACGCAGATTCTGTTACAAGTTTTACGTAGCTTTTCAATGTTTGTGTGTGACAGCGAAAGTTTAGAAATCCAAATTCAGGTAAAGCTTTACTTTCTAGAAACAACCATATACTTTCTGTTGGCAAACTTTCCATCATTGGTGGAGAGGACATTTTACATTTTGTCCACTCAATCAAGTCTGTGTAGTCTGAGGCTTCAAAGTTTCTCAAGGGTGGGAGTAAAGTTCTCACAGATGTCTCTATCTTTCAGTACTCTCCTATGGGCCAATTCCCTTATGTGTAGCCTTTCAACCACTGCCATAGCCAATAACATATTTTCAATATGAGCGAAGAAAACGTTCCTTTGAATCACTGGACCTATGATTATCAATAGATTTTTGGGCAAATATCTTGTTGTTTGTACAGCCTTAAATATGTGCTTAGGTTCATATTTCACAGAGTGATACCTTTTAAGGTCGAACCAAACTGGAGCATACGTTTTCACAATGTAACTGGCAGTTATCTTAAGTTGATTAGAAGGATTAGTTTGGGAAATAAACAATTAAAAGACTCGGTTTTCAGATGTCAAACATTGGGAATGACTGAGAGATCCTGGATATCTTACAGCGAGATCTGGTGCACACTCTCCTGTCTGGACTGCCCGAACAATGCCCAATAAATAATTTTGGTCATTGCTTAGATCAGTTTTGGTTACAGTGATTTCTTCAAAATTAACAAGAAGTAATTTCTAACAGCCAGGTAGTTGTTTGCCGATTTCCCCAAAGAATGACGGGCTTGTCGTATCACCGTCTAAATATTCAAACAAATTTCTGAAGGGGAGCTCATTGAAGTGAAGTAAGCAAAAGAACCAATGCATTGGCCACTGAATTTCGACCTCAGTATTGCGAATCACACCATTTTCCCGTCCAGTGTTTGTGGCTGTACCATCGCAACTACTTGGTTTATGTCAACATTTTTAGATTCTAAATACTTAGGATGCACTTAGATATTTCACTTACAGTACTATTTACTGGTGTCACATGGCTGACAAACTGTCCACCAGGCTCATGAATCAAACTGATGTGCTCCTCCTTCACTAATCTACGGTACATTTTGGCTCCTATTTTTTTCTTGAACAATATTCTCTTTTCTACCATCAAAGTATATCCACTTTGCTACTGTATCTGTAGGTTTATGATTACAAATATTACATAATAATATTATATGTTCATTTTAGCATAGTGGCAAAAATGTCTATAAAAATTGTAATTCAGCCAATTTTTCAGCAAATTTCGCAAATTTTAGGCCCTGTGTTTGATCTGAAAACAACGTTGATTTTTTTAAATAATTTGTCTGATTATAATGTAGCTAAAATAAACGTTTCCACGCTATTATATGTTTATAAAATTAATATTAATAAAATGAAAAATAATGACAAATTTGTTGTTTTTCAGTAGTTTTTTTACTTTAGGCCCTATGTGTGATCTGAAAAAAACAACGATCTTTTTTTCCCTTCAAATATAGGATACAACATTGCAACTTTTCCGTGCAATTAGAATTTGAAAGTTGTAACGTATTTTGTTGTTTTTTTCATCCCACCCTAGTGCCCATTCTCTCAAATTAAACGGAGTAAATTCTTCAAAACTCAACAATAAAAACCTTTATTTTTTTGGCTGCATTCAACAAATGTATACATTATTCAGTATCAACCCTTCTTGGAGGGAACTACTGAAAAAAGAAGTACTTGTGTTTCTGGCCTCAACATCAGAAACAAGATGGAGTGCTCAGGTGGAAGCCGTGTGGCCAGTCGTAAAACATCCTCCTCGGTTTTCAAGGCCCAGGATTCAATTTTAAAAGTACACAGTGAAGCAGAAAAGGTACACAGAGAAGCTCGCTCCTTGAAAAATTACTTCCCCTCGTTTCATTTGATAATGGGTGCCATTTGGTACAAAATACTGTCTTGTATCAATGACGTCAACATTGTCATCCAAGCCAGATGGCAAACTCTGAGTAAAAAATTATCTCCTCTTCGACCTTAAAAAGGATTAACAAAAACTTAGAGATATTTGGAATGAAATTATGGCAGAAACTAAGATTGTTGCAAGCAACTTGAATATAGAGGTGAAATTTTGGGTTACAAAAATAAAGCTAGAAAAAAGAATCTATTCACCGTTGAAGGTGATGATTCGGCTAGTTTTGATTCTGTCGATAGCGCTGAGTCTGACTTCAAGAACCATGTATTTTATGCAACTTTTAATTTAATTATCAATGACCTGGACACCAGATTTGAAACCACAAATTCTATAGCCCAAACATTCAGTCCAATTTTAAAGTATTTAAATTTAGATGAAAGTGAACGTGAAGAAAAACGCAGTGAATTTATCAAAAAATACAACAGTGATGTGAGTGAAATTTGTTTCGGGAGATCATCTATCTTCAAAAAACCCATCTCACCATGTTCTGAAAAAACAGTAACTTGTGCCGTTAGAATTGGTAAAGTTAATTATTCAAAAAATCTTCAATCAATTTCCAAATATGTGTGTATGTCTTTGTGTTTATATAGTACTTTACCAGTGACTGGGTCTGAAGGAAAAGGCTAAGTAACCAGCTGAAAACTTGTCAAAGGGCTTTTACAGGATAAGAAAGACTTAACTCGCTGCCCCAGCTCTGTTTTGAACACGACTTGCATCTTCGCTGAGCTACAACAAAATTATTCATGAGTGTGCCATGCAGAGAGCAAGGAAAGCAAAGTTACAATGTGTTTGTTAAGTTTTTTTAAATTCTAATGACTATATTTGAAATGAAGGAGTTCTTCAGACTTTATTTACTTAATTCAAAATATAATTTGGTCGATTGTTATAGTCTTAGAAAAGAAGAAGGGGGGTCCAGGATTTGGCCCTGGCACCGGGTCTGGTTTGAACACCTGGTGGGGCTGGTACCGGCCATGGTTTGAGCACCTGGTGGGGTGGAGGGAGGTTAACCACCAACTCTAGCAATGCGGAGCCCTAATACAGTTCTGGTCCACCGAAGTTAGGTGGGTGTCTCAGATTACAGCACTGGCAAAGAAATTGAAACAACATAGTACTTTGTAGGTATTTTATAACCTCCGTGGAGTCCTTGTCCCCATGTAACGGAATAATCCATTATTATCCTGAGCATCTAGCGAATACCCCAACTAGTGAACTAGGTGGTGGACAGTTTGGTGATTTCCACATACACAAACACTCAAATATCATGAATACTTGGGAAGTATACACGGGCGAGAGATCACCTGATGGTATTGACATATTCATACACTGGTTTTTATCCAGGGTTGGTTTACATGAACGTATCTGTGAATAGCATACTATTCACTAACGTGCAATAACTCTACTATTGAACATAAACAGCAAATGATATACTCAACATAATAATCAACGTCATGTGCCACGTTTTGGTTTTGTTTTAAGCAGCACATGTTCGTGGCACGGGGCCCACTTACGCACCACTCTAACAGGGGTGGGGTGGTTTCAAACCTTTAACAGTGGAAGTGCAAGTCCTATCCAAATCCACCACATGGCTCTCTCGGGCCGAACTCGTTACTACGTACGTTAAATAAACTCATAATATCCCCTAACCCAGCCGTTACAATAGACTCTAGTTGCACATACTATCACCACAATCACATAACATACAACAAGAATGAATGGAAATTGCCATTCTCAACCAGAGTTCAGCTCATGGAGTCTATTATGGTAGGATGGAAGATGGTCAATTCACTTAATTTGACAATATCCTGTCTTAAAAATAAATCAAACAAACATTGTAAAAGTAACATGAGTATTACCGTGTTAAGTTATTGACTAATTTGAATTGATTAACTTGTAATTATAAAATTACAAACAAAATATAACGATTTAGTAAAGAAAGCACATTTTATATTGTTTTTATGTGGTAGACAAAGATTAGACACTTTTAACATTAAAATGTGATAAGCCAACACACGTTTTCCTTACAACATGCGATTTTACATAAGATGAATTTCCTTCTTGAGTTTCAGTTACATGACTTGCTTTAAATATGCCTTATTTATAGGTGGATGTGTATAATAACCACTATTAAGAGTTTGAAAAAACATATTTGATTATTATTTGGTCCATATCTGTAGCAATACTGTACATTTAAGATTTTTTAAATTTGCCATATTCGGTGCCTCATACATTTTCACTAGCACCATCAACGTCTAAATAGGATGCCTATAAACTCACACCCTACCCCTCATTTTACCAATTAAAAACTAGAAACTAAATATTTGGCTATAACTATTAAGTTTAAATCGATCAATATTTGTATATATTATAAAAAGAACTATTTCAAATACTATATCAAAGCCACGACTGGCTCAGTGACTTTCCTTTTTTATAATATACAAGCCTTGATATCGTTACTAGCCAAACCTCGCAACTAGCATACAGTACTTATTTGTATTATTTTTCTAGGTTTAATTAGGAAAGCTGGTCGCTGCAACTGGTACCACTGTTTGGTAACCATGGCAGCGGCTTCAAGATGAAAACAAAATTATATTGATGTAACTAGTTCTGTTTACGCAATACTTGTTTTTAATCAGGAAGAAATGGCTTTATAACATAGATATGCTCCATATATCAAAGTAAAATGTTTAATGACTGGTGCCACTAGGTTAATTAGTGAAAACAGCTGCAATGAATGGTAACCTGAGAATTGAATTGTATGTGTATTAGAATGTCTGCTATAGATTGTTTGCATAACATACTCTCATTTATAGTTTTACCTTGACACCGGTCACTGGTCAATAATAATTGAATTACTTGAAACAAGAAATATCATGTAACAAATTTATGATCATGTTTGCGCGTTTTCAATAATTTAATTTTTTAGTGATACTATTGCAAGTTGAATTACTTCAAGGACACATGTTAACAGTAAGAAAGTCATTAGTATACATTTGGATAAATCACTGGCGAGTCTAGTACTTTATCCGTCCCATTGTTGGCCATTTATTTCTTAAAATAAATATCCAAAATATTGATATCAACCATACATTATTCTAAACCTTAAAACATGTAGAATTGATTTAAACAAAATAAAAAAGCAAAAAATTTAATTAAATAAAAGTTCCACTCACTTTAGCAACTATTTGGACACATTACATTTAACCCCAAACTAAGTTTTATCGTCTTTACAAAGGCATCCATAACATGAAAAAGAGCCTAAAATGGGATGTATAAAATGCACTAGACCCCCAATGGACAGTAATTGAAGAATTTAAGACAAGTTTTTGGAATTTATAACCGGGTTAATTATTACCAGCATGTTATTAAAGAAAATATTTGTATACCAAAATAGGTATTTCTATAAATACAAATTATTTTTATAATAGCTATTTATGTTTGCCAAATACAATTTTATTTATTTAAAATAACAGTAGTGATCACTTGATTAACCTACAAACCATTGGGTGTAAAAGTTTGTCACTCTTAGAAAATAAAAATATAACCTAACGGTCCCTTGGCTCTCAAAGTGGTCTGTGGGGTTGCCAAGAGGCAAGGGGGAAACTGTAAGGGGTAACTTTAAGCTCTTGATAAGTGACATTGGGTTCACTTTATCAAACCCATCTGAATAATGCTTTTTATAGAGTATAGAGTACTTGGGATGAGTTTATGAAACTAAAATGGCTCGAAAATGTTTGGAAGCCACAGGCTTGCGCCTTTGTTTGGAAAAGATTTGTTTATCCTACAATAAAATTATATTGTCTAGCTTTATTAATCACAATTTAGGCACATCAAAACAATTGATAGGTATATAAATATAATGATTATTGTTTTAGCAGACGATTACTTCACTTTCCCATTCTACAAGACAGGATGTTCTTTAACATTTTCTGGAACTATTCAAACTTTGAATTACCATAAAGGTCAACCAACATAAACCTTTCATTATGTCCATAAATTGATTGAGATTTTTAAACCCCTATTTTCTACAAAAAAAACAAAACCTTTTAATTGTGCCCGATAATTCGATATTTTATGAACACATTTCTGTGAGTGTGTCAACAAATTTTCTTTGATGATTCACCATCTAGCTAAAGTATAATCTGTGTTTAAAGTAATGCTAAACACAATGCAATCAAATAAAAGCTTAGTTACAATAGGAGCGCTTAAGACATGAGTAGACTAATAATACACTAAAACACATTTATTCCATAGTTATATTTCATTTAATATTGATGTTTGTTCATATGTTATGAAATATGAACTATTTTTAGTTTTGTGTCACTCTTAATTGTTTTTCTACAATTTTGTCATGGATTCAAAGGCCTAATGTGTGGAATAAAGTGATAAACAAATTTATATGTAAACTAGCTAGTTTTATATTTCTGTTTTGGTTATTATTAATGCTGTTTGGAAATATTTGGATCATTTGGCTTGCTAAAATTTTTTTTTTTTTTCCCAATATACGGTGAAGTTTATTTGTCTCATAGCCATAAAATCAATGTTTTCATTACGATTTTAACCAAAGTTTTTATGTCCTCAGATTTATTTGTGTAACTCACTAAGGAACCTGTTTTGATAAGTCAGCACTCTTGGTGGGGATTTGACCCATTATAGATAGATAACCCTTCCCTCCACACCTTCTTTGGCCTGAACCACTCTTTCAATCAGAAAGCAGAGGCTTTAAACAAGTAGCCTCTAAGGTGAAACTCCACAAATTTAAAAATCCTTTTTATTTTTTTCTTGTTCTAAGCCTCTCACATCCCCCTATAAAAGTTATATTGTATTAAACATTTTAAAAAAGGCTACTTTTGATATTTAGTCATTATTAAATGATTCCTATTCCTAATGAGGTTAACTATGTTTAATTCTATGGTGTGGTTTTCATTACTGTAGTGATAGTGTGGCATTATAATACCTAGGCTAAGCTACAGTAGCCCCATAGCTTCTTTGGTGCTGACTGACAGCTCACAGCTGACTTCTGACAGTCAACATTTAGGTATATACATAAATTTTGACTGTCAGAAGTGACAGCTACTAAACACATAGTTTGCAGATCATTTGGTTCGGCGTAGGGATACATAATTTGGTCTGGTAACTTTTAAAAGCAGTCAGCTGTGAGCTGTCAGTCAGCACCAAAGAAGCCATGGGGCTAATGTATGTAAAAAAAAGTATTACTAGCCTATCATTGTTTGTCAAAATCTCCAATTAGGGCCAATTCTTCATTTATAAGAATGAGTGTATGGTGGCCATAACAAGGGATTTATAATAGTCAAGTTGGGTGGTCAGATAAAATGGTGTACTCCTTCATGTTTAAGTTGTACATGTGAATATCAGGCTTTTGAAGTTGGTAATGAGTTAATCGTTTCTGTCCTAGTTCATTTCGATATATAATACTCGTTGACACATTGCACATGAACATGGGCACATCGTGGGATTTGTAGATTAATCTATATTTTGAAAATAAAGGAAAATTAAGACTAACGCAAGAAGACAAGAAACATTCATAGGGGTCTACTAATATAAACAAAATAAAATTTGTTTTATTTTGTAATTTTATATCTGAATTTTTTTTATAGAATTGATATAAATACATATGTTGCGTTTATTCTAAAAATGACCTTATACTACAACTTACTCCAAAAATCACGTTTCATTCTACGTCTCCAATAGGTAGGAGTGCCAGTGATGCCGACGCTGTGGTGCACCCACACAATGTTCTCTTCTTTGAATTGTGAATGCACAGTAGACATAGGTCCTTGGAATGTTTGGTGGACCTAATTATTAGTATTTTAAAACCAATTAAATAGTTAGTATGTTATTACGATAGGTCCATTCCTTTTGTCAGTGAGCTTAGAATGCACAGAATTTTCTTATTTCCTTAATTTCATTTAATACTTGAATCCTCCTCCTTCCTAAGCTCCTCTTTCCCTCAACCTTGATATTTCTATGACATCATACAGAAGACAGTTCCTCCTAAGGATGTGTCCGATCCAGTTTGCTTTGTACCAAAGAATCACATCCAAAATGGTTCTCTTCTCACCCACTCTTCTTAGGACTTGTTCATTTGTCACCCTGTCTGTCTGTAAGCCATATAATTAATAAGAATTTTTCGTAGACATATAGATGCATTTAAAATTATCATGATTGTTTATCAAACATAAGTCTATTTATTTAAAAAAAACCATTGAAAACCTCCACTTAAATTTACAAAGCAATTATGTATAATTATATAGAAACAATATGACTACCATAATTTATAGTCTCCAAATTTATTACATAATGGAATACTAATATAATAACAATGCACATGTAATCACAGATATAACACTTTATAATGTTAAATAATTTTAAACGACTTGTCGATCCTTCCTAGGCTGTTTACCCCTGCCTACTCTAGAGTTGTTATGTATGTACCGGTATGTTGATAAGAGGAAATGAATTGTTTGTGATTAGAACCACTTCATAGTTAAACTATTTATAAGACTAGCACTTGTAAAGATAACTAGTTCTGTACAAGCCTAATGTGAAGATAAACCAGGTAAGTTCATTTACGGTCCATACTTTATATAAGTCATACAGCTTTTTAGGATAAATTAGGTCAACTTTTGATCTAAGATCTACAGAACTATATTCTTGTTGGTTCACCTAGTAGTTGTTTTCACACCAATCACCAGAGCTTTGTTATTATAACCTGCTATGAATATAGTTTTGTTTTTCAACCACACTAGAAGATTGTTAATTCAATCTAATCGAAACTGAAGCATGTTCAGATTAACGAAAATTCAGATCAAGCCGAATACAGTGATACAGTATTTTCACAAATTTTAAATTACAGTTGAATGTTTAATAAAACTTTCATATATTTAACCGATATATAATATATTGTAATATGTAGGCCACTGTAATTATTTTTAGTTACAGGAAAACACATTGTGTTGACTAGGACATGTAAATATTAATCATTTATTATCAAATATCACTGTTTCTTACAATTCTCTTTTAACTTTGAGCTTGTTAACCAATAAAATATAGTGTTTTCCCCAGAAATGTTGTCCAGCCAGGTGACATTATTATTATGTAGTTGGGCGAGGCCATATCTGGTGATTTGTGCAACAAACATTGAATTTAGCCGGGTGGTCAGTGAAGCCAGCTAGGTGGTGCACCTGGTCAAAAAACCCTGGGGGGAGAACACTGAAATATATTTCAATTGACTTAATTTTTCCCCCTGTTTTTAGAAAAGTGTGTTCAGATTATTTGAAATTTTGGACTAGTGGGTTTGGTCTAATGTAGTTTTACTGTATTAGATGTTTTCACATCATCACCATGCAGAGAGATCAAATATTTCTCCAGTACAAACATAGAGTTTAATTTTCTTCTCATGGCGACCTCATTAGTTCTTGAATATCTGTATAGTGTATCTTGGAATTTAATGACAACTTTTTCTCTTCATTTAAAGAGTTTGTCATCTAATGCTGCTATGCTCATGACAGATATTCAACTGTTGATATCACGAAATTACCTACCATTTTCAGTGGTTCTGATGAATCACATTATTAATGTTTACTACTTTCAAGATATTTTAAATTACATGAGACATTTTCAAGGTTTTAATGCGCGAATATCTGCAAAAAATGACAAAATGTCCGTGAAAAGGAGGACATGTGGTCATCCTGGTTGTATAGCACTAGTTAAGTGGTATTCGGAACTACCAGTAGCCTAACTCATTTTGGTAACTATCATCAGGGAAAACATATAAAACCCGGAACAGTCAGGAAATTTAAAACTACTAAGAAAATAAGGGAAATGTCGATTAATATTGTAGTCGATCAGGGAAAATGGTATATTTGGTTTTCTAGGGAAGGGAAATATCTTGGTTGCATCCTATTCAAACATTATTTCAAAATCATTGTAAACCTCAATATAGGTTTTAGTTGGGGAAATTCTAAGATTTTGTGACCACCCAATCAAGAAATCATATTCCAGCAGTATCTAGCCTTCTATGTCCTTACTCACTTATACCACCTCATTTTTCTTTAATATTTTCTTATTTCATAATCTGTCCTCATATTTTTCATGGGTCTAGTTTTCTTTCACTACTCCTTACTCATCTTTTCAGAGAATCTATATTAATCCATTCACACCATTGTATAATTGTTAAGAGCTAGTCTATTTATAATACCACCATATTTTTATTTTCAGAGTGTTGCAGACTGAAGCGACACCTTTGCTGCCCTTGCGGTGTAAGAAGCATTCAAGAGTAGAAGGTGCTATCAGCTCAACCATGAGTTTTTGTAACTGTCAAATGGCTTTGGCCAATCACAAGCTAGGTGTCGACTTGCTTGCCATTTTCTTTGGTATTGGAGCTTGGATTGGTATCAATGGTATGTATGTTCAACTACCACTGATTGTCCAGACGCAACCAGAAGGATGGAACCTACCTTCGTACCTGTCGATATAATTCAAGTTGCTAACATCGGTCCAATATCATACACCTTGCTGGAGAAATTTTGGCCGAACAAAGTGAAAGACAGTTGGTTAATCTGTGGAATACTTAGCTTGGGATCAACCTCTGTGATATTGATGGCTTTCTTGTACCAAAAAACAACATATATTGGTGGTGAAGAACACAGCACCGCGCTCTTTGCACTTGTGTTTTTTGTCGCATTGGTGGGATGCACAAGTTCTGTGCTGTTCATGCCATTTATGAGACATTTTCGAGATATTTATTTAATCTCGTATTATGTCGGAGAAGGTCTCAGCGGATTCGTGCCTAGCATTGCCGCGTTGGTCCAAGGTGTGGGTGGTAACCCAACCTGTATCAATCAAACCTATGAGAATGGGACAAGTCATGTGGTTTCTTATACATCCCTCCTCGTTTCTCAACACAATCATTCTTTATATTTCTTTTTTGTATGTTTTTACTAAGCAATATATCCTTCATATTATTAAACAATCTTAATTGGTGTAAAACTGAAAAAGTGTATCTGAGCACTCGAAAGAACAGCTTAAGACAATCAGGACAAAATTCACCAGTGGCTATTACCAGACTCCAAAGTGAGGATAAATCTATCAGCGAAGAAGATAATATGGCAGCTAATAGAAATGCAGGATTTATTTCTTCGAGCAATGGTGTTGCTTTGTACGAAGAGTTTAGTGATCCAAACCAGATGGCACGATCGTCTAGTACCCAAAATAGGTCATTGTTGTCGCGAAGAGTGTATGTCTACTATCTTGTGTTAGTGTCTTGGTTGTGTTTGTTTGGCAACGGCCTATTTCCAGGTATTCAATCATACTCTTGTTTACCATACGGTAACGTAGCTTACCATCTTTCCGTGACTTTGGGCAGTATGGCCAATCCACTTGCCTGTTTCCTTGCGTTTTTCCTGCCTTACTCCTCTGTCCGAGCGACCTCTTTGATGGCTCTAATATGTACCCTCATCTCATGCTACATTGCTACTACTGCTGTGATGAGCCCTTCCCCACCACTTGTGGGAACTACTGGAGGAGAGGCTCTTGTGGTAAGTTGGTCAGGTCATCTTACCACCTGTCTTGGGCTTACACAATTCAATTACTCCAATGGGAACAGGGCAAGTAAGTTAAGAGTTTTGATAATCGATACCGGTAAACCATTTAGAATAGACCACCCTCAGTACATCCAACCAGGACTGAACCCTGATCTTCCCATCATCAGCATAATTTAATATCGTTCTTCATTATTGGATAAAAATTACTCACCACTTGTTTGGTTGCCAGTTCAGGTCTGGATTCTATATAAGACTCACGTAGCCCAACTCTCCTTTTATCAAGATAGTTTATAGTCCAGTATACGATAGTCTTCACACACCACTTTTGGATATACTTTGTTTTATTTTTATGGATATATTGCTTGGGGTTTTTTTTTTTAAGAACCTGTCTGAAACTTCATTATGATAGTGGACTTCTAACCACTGGGACCCCTCCCTCCTGATAAGACTTTCACTTTAAATCTTTGACAGGGGGTACAGCTGTTAGTTATACTTAGCACTCCTGGTCAAGGCAGAGCCCTGATTGTAGTCAATAAGATAGATGCCTAACAACTTCATCTCAAACAAAGTTACACTATTCTTTTACTCGTGTTTTGTGACGGTCATATTGTTGATTTGTTTGGTTAAAACCTACATGCTAATGTTTCTTATTAATGCTAGGAATATAACTACTGCCAACTTTACCAGATTTTTATTATTTTGATATTTTAAGTAAGATGACAGCTATTTTTGTACCTTAATTAATTTAAATAACCAGGAATAAGACACACACGAGGAAACCAGGCATTTCTGCCAATTTTAATTAGCTTTTGAGAATATTTTTACTAATCTTTTCCTTCAACTGTTGGAAGCCAACTAATATTATTACAGGAGTATTTTAAGTAAAATTAATAAACCTTTTTCAATTGCAGCTTATTACTTGACTGGTTTTTCCTAGATGGTTTTCCACCCTCCTCTTCGCAAATGCAGGTTCACTTCCTCAACTCCTAGCCCATTAGTGTAATTAGTACTTAAGCGTATAACCCAAACAGTAGTAAGACGTGGTGTGCTATAATAATAATAATAATAATAATAATAATAATAAGTGTTTAGATCGGCGAGAACCGATGCTTAACAATGCTGTATTCGGTTTATTGTTTCAGGTATTATCATGGGTGGTATTTACTGGCCTCATTTCTTACATCAAAGTGTCGGTAGCAACGCTGTTCAGACTGGAGGGTGGGCGTGCCTTGTTTTGGTGTGGAGCTGTCCAGCAAATGGGCTCCGCTGCTGGGGCCATCCTGGGTTTCTTTTTGGTCAACTTTGGGGACATCTTCCACACATACTTTCCTTGTCAAGACAGTTGATTGCAGGCATCTCACCTTATGAACACACTTAATAAATTACGATACCATAAATTAGGGCTTTTGTGGTGTAGCCTTTTAATAACCAAAAGGTGTGATTAGTAGGAAATGTTTAACTTTTTTTTTAATTAATGACATTTCAGTTTTGTTGATATTAATTATAAGCTCATTAGGTATGACTTTTATTTCTATAAAGCACCAGATGAAGCATTTTACTCTTTCCGGTTCTAAGGTATACTCTGTTGTATGTAAAAAAAAAGTTTCACATTATCGCAGTTACATTCTTTAGATTGAAAAATGACATTAATCAATCACTCAATTTAAAGACTGACATTTAGATGCGGCTTTAACCATAACTAACAAGTATAAAAGCTTAGCTATTTAATCAATTATTATTTAGCTAAATAATCTGCTGGGTGGTTTGTACCTAGTGAATGAATTTTAGCACTATAGTAAGATAGATTTACCTAGTAATCTTCCCTAAATTTAAGTTTAAGGTAATTTAATCTCTATTATTTAGCTAAATAATAAACCACATAATGCTGTTGAGGGTTGGGTACATCACAGTGTTACATAGAACATATTATACTGTACTTAAATATTGATATTTAAAAAAATAGTATTATTCATGTTTTCCATGTTGATAAAAACACTTAAATATAAAACTTCCGAATATGTACGGTGTTGACAATTAAATGAATTATTGGCAATGAAATAATGACATTCACTCTATGTAAAAAGGTACCTAACACATGTTAGAGGAGGAAGGGTAAAAACCGGTGTTTAGAAACTCATAGTTGAAAACAAAACTGACGAATAAATATAGCTTGGTTCCATTTATTGAAGAAATTATCAAGACAGCTGCTTCCTATTTATTATTAATATTTTTAAGTCGCTTTCTTGTGTATGCACAACATTATATGTCTTAAGATGACATACTTTTATTTGGTGTACTATGTTAAAGTAAGAATTTACAAATAAATTTGTAATTTTATTTTTTTTAGAATTTTTTTTAAAATTGTAAATATTTTTGTTAACATCACTTTTTAAACCAAACAATTTGAAGAAAACAACTCACTTATAATTTAGGAATTATGTTGCTCCTAAATTATTGTTTTTTCTTCCCAAAAGCAAATTACTTGAATTACAAACTGCAATAAGTTTCAAAATGTTTAACCATTTAATCTAACCTTTGTGAAGAATTCAAATATTGCCATTTGAAAAACTTGGTTTTTTTTTACAGCCTACACAATACAATAATAACAACTACATATGCTCATTTGTTCCTACTTGTATTGCATGTCAGTCTAACACAACTTTGGAAAGTTGTCATCATCAGCTGTTTCCAACCTGTGACCAGGTCACTTTAGTAGAATGGCTCCATCTTCCTCTATTCTTCTACTTTCACTTGTACACTTTCTGTTATCTGTCCATCCCATCTATTTCTTGCTCTGCCTTGCAGTCTTTTACGATCTTAGTAATTATAACAAGATACTAGTGACATTTTTAATTTTCATTTATGTTGGATTGTTAAATAATCTATTAGGGCTGTGCGGGATCCTGAACTTCGGGAAAAAAATACGTGAAATCGATTGTTTCTGAAATTCGGGCGGGAAAAAATATTTCCTGGTATTTTTCAGGAAAAAAATACAAAAAAAAATTACCATTAAGGACTGTGTTACACTTTCACGTTTGTATTAAATTGTCATTAAAAATATTGATTTATTAAATTTATCTTATCTTTGTTAAGTGGATTGATTTCCGAAACGTCAGTCACTTTTATTAACTACCTTACAACACAAATGAGTGCCATTCAATAACATAACCACATTACATATAGACTAATTTAGGTAAATATTTATTCCCGAATAAATTTTAGGCAGGAAAACAATATTTTTAATGCAAAGTTGTAATTAAAGTGGCTTTTTAATATCATTATGCACAAAATATACATTCACCACACCTATTTGCATAAAAACAAGACCATTATGTAAATTATTATATTTGAAACCACGTCCATTTCATTTTATATCCTAAATTATAATAGTTGGGTAAACAAATATTTTTGGAATGCATCAGCGCTTTTTGTGAGAGATTTATTAACTAAAACGTTAGGTAACCGGGCACACTGGCTCTGTTGAGAAATGTTTTTTTTTTATTATCTTATGTACAAGACTGTGGCTCACCTTTATTCATTTAGACTAGTTTGAATATCTTGATATTTTAATGTGGAGTATTCAAATTCACACCATGAGGTTTTTTTAAATAACTTTTTAAACAATCTCAAAATCCATTTTAAGATGTTATTTATATTAATACCAAAAATGCCAAGGCCCAAATTAAAAATACATAATAATAGTTGCATTAGGCCTAGGTTTTTTAATTCAAATTACATCAAAACCCTTTTTTGACACTTGTTAGATAAAATATTAGTTTTTATTTGCAAAACTTAATATTTAAAAATATTTTTATAAAAATACTATTAACATGCAGATTTTTTTATATAAAATAAAAAATGTAATGTGTAGTTTATACATTTAAATGCAACCTTATCAGAATGTGTGTCCCTTTTCCTGGATATTCAAGAGTATTTTTGACATTTACCGCTACATTTTTACTGAATTGAAATTATCCTTTTTTTTTTTTGGAATGAACAGAAGGCTAAGTTTGTACAAGAATTATAAATCTTAAAAATAAATATAAGCCTGAAGTCAAATATTACTTTTAAATGTATACTATTCCTGCGGGAAAATGTTATTTCCCGCAGTCAACATATCATTCCTGCTCAGGACTATAATCTGTTTATTTCTTTTTGTGATGAATATCCAGCCCCGTGCTGTAATAGTCAGTGCACCTGGCTATGAGCTCAGGGGTCCTGAGTTCAATTCCCGACTAGTACCTTTGGTATTTTTCTCTTGAGGGAAATTACTCCAGCTGTCACCAGGGTTTGGTTAGTTAGGGTTAAGTGTTTCCACTGGTTCTACAATCTCATACTATCATCATCCTCATTTCATCAGGACATAGAAAGGATGTGCAATTAGTACATTTTGGCGACCCCTGGACAACAATACATTATTACTGGTTAATCTTTCCACTACTGAGCTACAAATGATGTAGCCCAAATGCGCAATATTATTATTGTGGTATTTGTAGTATTTTGGTTTAAACTTTATTAACTTCTTCCTTGATTTGCTAGAGTTATTACTCGCAACTTGTTTGTGCAGAAAATATTATTTGCTAAAGTTATTACAGGCGAGATGAATCTTGCGCTATCTTTGCCTGATATTTTTTTTGTTAACAAAACGCAAACCTCCAAAAAGTACATTCAAAGACCACTAGATATAATAAGATAAGGTTGTTGAACTTAAGCTGCAGATTCCTATACTACTTATAGCTTGTAACTGATATTCTTCTAACATTGCTTGTGTTCCTCATAATGTTTTGCCACTTTCTTGGCCTTTTTTTATATAATTTAAAATGTTGGAAGAATGTGATGGAGAGTTTATCAACGTGGATGAAATCGATGTTGGTGTTTTGGGTAGCGATACAAATGTATCTGAGATGTCCAGAGTTTCAGAAAGTGATTCTATTGACTTGTATGTAGCAAATAGTATCTATTGGTGTAAAGTAGATACACCAGTGCAGCTTCCTGCGAGTCCGCCTAGATTTCGGTTTCAAGGAGCTTAGTTTCTAAAATTTGATTTCGACCCTAATGGTGATATTTTACAATTTCTTAATCTAATTTTTGATGATGAACTTGTTAACATAATAACAGACACAATTTCAACAACATAAAGTGTTTGCAAAATTATGACAGTAAAATAACACAACCTTTTATATGAAAATGGAAGAACTAATACTTTTAATGCTATAGTTATAGAATTAAAGTTTTATTTCATTAAAATAAGCATTGCTGTAATTATTTTATTAGATTGTTATGACAAAATCAACATTATCAAAAAGAAAAATGACAAGCATAGGTTTATTTATTTATTTAACAAACAACTTAGTAATTCTATGATTATTTAATAATAAAATTTTCTAAGAAAAACAATTGCTTATCCTAGGATTTTCTTACAAGTGCTAAAAACATATTTATGTCTTATAGAATATTTTTAAAGTATAATCAGTGCCCAATAAATAATGAAATTTACTTTGAATATTATAGTTTTAAGAGTTAAGCGAGTATAAAGTTAAGAATCAAATAGCCGAAGCTATTATGTATGCAATTAGTGAGGAATCACTCCACGCAGATATCATATTCTGAAAATTGACACCTGGACACGGTAATCGAACCCGGGACCTTTGGCTTAGTACGCCACTGCTCTAACCTTGAGCTATTCAGCATTCGTCCCGTAATCGACGAGTTTCCCTAAGTCCATCATAAACTCTCTGCCTTAAAATATGAGTGAAGAATGAACCAGGGCACGGGACGAATGCTGAATAGCTCAGTGGTTAGAGCAGTGGCATACTAAGCCAAAGGTTCCGGGTTCGATTTCCATGTCCATGTGTCATTTTTCACTTTTCAGATATGATATGAGTATAAAGTATTTTAGGGGAAATGCAATTCAGTCTATTGCGGGACTGATAGCTTACAATTTATTACTATTGCTAAAAGTAATTGTTACACTTTTAGTTATTTATAATGATGTGTTATAAAAAAAAAGTATTCACCTTATGGTTAAGGTTTTAAAATTGGCATAAAAAATCAACATTCAAAAGATTAAAGAAGGACTAAAAGAAAAAAATTATGAACAAGAATAAATAGGCCACAAAGCCATCAATGTCTAAAAATGAGAATTTACACTCAATAAAAAACAGTTTAAGTAGGCCTATTTGAGTTTTGTGTGTGACCACAAATACAAACTATTATAAATAGAATACTTGGTACAAAATACATACCAGTGTCACTTAATTATAACCATATTTTTTAAATGCAATTTTTAGGAGCTTTCTAGTTCTACTTCTTTAGAGCCTTCAAATGGTCCATTTTGATTTCTTAAATTCTTGTTTTCCAAAATAACGGCTTCCATAGCGTTCAAAAAATTCTTCAGTTCTAAGGGAGGAGCCTGGCGACATTTTGTGAATGCAAGCAGAGGAATCTTGCGTAGAGTTCGGCCACTTAAGCCAACACTTTGCCTGCACATAAATAAATAACTGGATTATTTATCAATTTACAACAAAATAAATAAAATGAAGAAGAAAATTAGTCTGATAAGTTGTATAGTTATTTCTTTTAAAAATCACTTATTACAATTAGAGTCAATAGCAAAAAATACCATGTTTTGCACTAGATGGAGGCTAGATCAATGATCCCATCAGGTTTTGAACTGAGACCCCATAGATGTATACACATTTTGAAAAACAAGACCTCAACAAACATGTAATGGGCTGAAAACTCAGTCTAACTTAATTGATAATGGTTTCATTTCATTGCAATTTTTATGGCTGTGCGAGCACATTTAAGTTTGAGTCGAGTTTTAATAGTGGTTCGAACCTGACAATCCTAAGAAGAAACAAACAATTTGAGTACTCAGAGTTTTTGACTTTATTGTGAAAACATATAGCAAATAGTCTCAATATTTCCATTTAGTGTCTTACTATCTGTTTAGTTTCTATGCTTATGTACTAATTATATTAATGGTTTTAGGGGTTAAGAAGGTTTTATTTAGAAGAAGTATACCCTCATTTGTGTGAAACCACCCTCAGCACACACAACCAAGATTCAACCTTGGTCTCTTCATCATTGGCCGTCTATTCTACTGCGAGAGGAGCGCATTAGACCACCGAAGCTGGTTAAAATTTAGTTCAAATTCCACATTTGTGTGGTTATAAAGCATTTACAAAAAACTGTCATTCTTACAAAGTTAAGTTTGGATTTATGCATGGCTCTATTAAATAAATTCAATTACAAATATTTTTAGTACAAATACTGCTCTATATTACTCAAACTAAAAAAAACTAGTCTTCAATCAAGCTCAATTCAAACTCAACTTTATGTGAAAAATGGAAAGGTGAATAGAATGGATCTGAAACAGATAGGGTTTAATGAGGTTAACTGGATAGAATTAGCTCAAGGTGCCATATACTTCCGTAAGTGCATCAATGAAACTTCCTGTTCCTATTGCCAACACAGAGTGATTTATTCTAAACAAATTAGATAACTAAAACATTTATTTTAGCTTCAGATCTCTTTAAGATATTAATTTGTAACTTATGATGTCTTGAGTAAACGTTCTTGATCATGATTATTAGTGAAGTGGTGAATAATACACAGAAATAGAAGTGTGTAGCACTTCACTCAACTTCAAATTTTTATGTATGATTTCAAAAGTCTAAAGGATTTTATTAATAAAAATAGACTTTGGCTAAGTAAAATTTAAATTTATATCCTGGTAATGTATATAAAAAACTTGAATAAAACTGTTTACATTTTTTGTTCATATTGTATACTTAACTATTTATTAACATATTCGAAGAAAAATCAAATATAAATATGTACAAAAATATTTTATGCTTAGTAATGTCAAATTCGATATTGCAATATCATTACCTTTAAGTTTTACAAATAGCAATATCAAAATAATCGATTATTATCAATTTATGTTTAGATCAAACAATAATAACACCAAAAAATGTCGTCATAAAAGACTAAACTACTTTTAAATAATGAGAAGGGAATACAAATAAATAAGATATAATTTTATCAAACAAGACCGCCTGTACAAAAGACATATTTATTAATGTCTTTGCTTGGATCTAGCATGAATCTTTTCAAGGCTGAAAAAAAAAGATTGATCTACCGAAATTTAAGTATCGTAATGTGTGAAATTAGAAATCGTGATTTTTAATGTTAACATAAAAAAAACTAAATCTGTGAAAATACTCATACATCCAGTGATTCGTTTAATACCTTTAAATTCAGAAAAAACTGATATCTGTACAGATGGCAGCCCTGGCATAGCATTATTGCCAGTATTACCACGTTGAAAATGATATTGCATGGCATGGTATTTGCCCAATTACAAAGAAATTGTGGTTTTTTTTAGAAAAAAAAAAGCTTAAATTCGTGATATTAGCGTGAAGACAGTAGAATTCATGTAAACATTCATGTTATCGCAAATGCAAATGTTGGATGTCCCTAGCAATGGGACATCCTCTTGAGCCAGAGGTTGGAGACTATAGGGCTAGGCTGACGCCCCCGTAACAGCAATGTGGCGGCGACTCAGATTGGATTGGACTCTGTTAAGTAGTGGTTTAAATCACTCACGAGTAATAGCATTGGGCAGACCTGTGGGGCTCTGGGCCTAGGCCTCATATGGTTGTGCGATGAGCTGTTTAGAGCAAACCTGGACAGTTAGTATATCATGAGTGCCTCTACTAATATGCAATAGTAGTGGAGTGTTCATCTCTCGCCCATAAGCGGGATGAAGCTCCGGTTACCACACTGGAAAGGTGGGAGGCACAAGTCGCCAGTGTTGGTACTACCAGTGAGTGGCTGGTAGGAGAAGAGTTAATTCTCACCTCCCTGGGTATCAGGCCTGACGCTTCTCATGGGAGGGCAGTGAGGTTGTAATTTTGGGTACTCACCGCGAAACTTACGGCTATGGCCAGCACAATATCGATACTAATAATAATAAAATAAAAGACCAGTTAAAACCATGTCAAGTAACAGATGGTCTAAACAATCTGGTAGCAAATAAGCAGCCACAATCGCATCCCCAACAATTTTGCTGACACATTCATTCTCGCTGAATCGATGATGATATTCATAAAGGCAAGTGGTGTGCAGCTCAGACCCACTCATGACACTGGTCTCATTTGTCCTGCCTCACAACAACGTTCCAAAACATGTTAACGCTCGCATGACGTCTGTCGAGGAAGTGATCAACGTACAGTCACGCCACAGGTTTGTCTCGACTGTCAGGTGCTTCCATAGCCCAGTAAATTTATGATTAATTTTTGACTTACTACTTACCATCAACTGATTCAAAAATTAATATTATCATTTATTATATATCAAATTATAATTTTTTTGAATTATTAAAAAGAAAATCTAAAATATGTTATATTTGTTATAAAAAATACTAATGATAATTTTAATGTCAAAGGCAATGTTTTATTTAATTGCAAATTTTCTAGCCATGTTTGAAATGTATTGAACTATGGCATGAATTGGCTCAACTCAATGTTTATGAGGTCGCTTGAGCTCGACGGGAATGATAAGAAGATGATCTTGACTCTTGAAGGCCGCTTACTTTATTCTGATATTATTATACAGATTAAACTAAAACTTGTGTCAGTTAATAAAACTGTGTGCATAAAACTAAACAGGTAGTGAGACCGAGTGATTAAAAAAAAAAGCTGTGCTAGTATAAAATGCAGTTAGAGTCACTTATGGCCCTCGGAAGTAAGGCAAGACTTGAGCCTAGCGCCTTAGCGTTCTTCACACAAAACCTAATGATAGCTTAGCAAAAGTCCATATAATTTACCCAGCTATCTGTTTGAGATGCAGGCTAAGTCCACTTTGGGCTTCTGGATATTTTAACAAATCCACTGGGAAAAGACACTCGTTGTTTATTAGTTTTGCCTGAAACAATCAAACAATGAACTAACTTTAACACCCGAATCTCTTACAATAATGGTTAGCAGAATAATACAAGAGACGAAGAGGAGAAAAATCAAAACTTTAATACTCCAAATGACAAAAGTATAAAGACATTGTAAAATTAAAGTTTCATATTTATACTAGATATTATTATTATTAGCACCGCGTCTTACTACCCGTTCGGGTTATACGCACTTACGCTAATGTGTAATGGTAGGGTGATTGTGAGATGAAATGAAGGACCGACAGTTTAACGTGGAATCCGAACCACGGTGGAGGCCTGGCATTCCCACATTCACAAGATGTCTTGTCAGAGGTGAAGGAAGGGTTTGGTAATCAGATAAATCTTTGCCGGAACCGAGGATTGAACCCCGGACCCCAGCACAGAAGTCTGACACCTTACCCCTAGACCACCAGGTCACCCTTTTATACTAGAAAACACTCCAAGTACACCCCACAAATTAATCAAATTATATTTGGGTTGACATTCATGCTGTCAGAATTTGACTTTATTTCCCCAATAAATTTACTTGTGAAAATGTATCACACTGAAAAATAATGGTGAATTACCAAAACCAATTGGCTACATTTAATTCTAGAAAATATCAGTCATACACAAGCTATAAGCTACTAAACATAAAGTTCAACAGAGGATAAATGGGGCCAAATGGCTATATTAAATGACACATTGAAAGGAGGATAAGATGGCAATACACTATACATAGCACAAAACTGTGCGTTTTTGTGTTTTAACTGTGAACTCGAGGTCTACAAGTTTGTAGGCCTTGTCCTTCTAACCTACTTTCAATGTTTGAGTCAAACAAAGTTTTTAATAACTTTTGATACTATAATATTTATTAGTTTATATTTGTTGCTGATACTTAATATCTTTGAAATTTTAAAAAAGTCTTCAAGGGATTAGTGGTTCAGAACCAATTATAATAGTATAAACTCAACAACCAGGCCCAAGAATAGTAATTTAATACTTAACAGAATATAAAAATATTATAGCGAATGGGTTAAAAGAAAGAATGTTAACTTTTTGTTATTATTTGTATTTTCAATTATTATATTAGATTTATATTTCTTCTTTTGTTCATAATTTTTTCCGAGATTCAGATTCTAGATTCAACGGTAAATTGGAGATTCGGATTTGAGATTCATATTCGTACAATAGTGGATCCGACCAAATTCTAATAAATTATAAGTAGCTATTTCTACCAAACACACACTACAGTTCAAGTTTTATGCATATTTACTAATTAAACTAATGTGTTTTGGGCAAAAAAAAGGTTGGATTTTAGAGGAAGTGCACCCACATACATGTAGAGAGGGGTGGAAAACCACCCTATGCACTCAGAGAGGATTTTAACCCTGATCTCACCACCAGATGCAGTCCAGTCCTTTTAAGTGTGACGGAATTAGACCATTTGACAACCAAATCAAGTAAGTATGTTTTAAAACACTTTAAATTACCTCAGGACAGATTTTAGTTTTAGAAAATCCTTATCTATTATTGGGAAACTTTGCTATGAGCAACCACAGCAAGGCTCCCTTCCTCCACCTTTAAGAAATATTCAGGGTTCACCCGTTTAATTACCGGATACATTTTTATCGCACTTGTTTTTAATGTCTGGGTCAGAAAGTAATTATTCCACTCATCACTTGTAATACATGCTCAGCCACAGTCAGAGTGGGCAAGTTAAGCAATAGTATGTATACATATTTACTACGTCCGAGATGTTTTGAGGTCCGAGATGTTTTGAGAATTAAAAATCTTTTGAATCTATTTAAAGCTATCATACTCTTTTGTATTTTTTAAATTGGATGCCACTTGAAGCTAGTTGGAATTTGAGTCAAGGCCAACTTTCGACTTCATTTTCCAGAATATTTGGAGGGGGCAAATTTACTCCAGGAGTGTGGTATGACACATTCTTTACGGGGGAAAGGGGAAAAGTCCCCCTGGTTCATCATCTGGCTAGATCTCACAACCCTTACTGACTCTATGAATGTTATAGTGAATGTATTATAAGAAAGAATGTTAAAATTAGGCTACTATTTTCTCTTCTATTAATAATTTTTTACACGATTTGGATTACGGATGCATAAAATAGAGGATTCAGCCCAAATCTAAAATTATTAGCACTACTTTATAGGTATACACCAAAAGTGACAGCTGAAGATCATGACTCAACATTTAAATATATTAAAATTGTTTCTGTAAATGTTGTAGCCAACAAAAAACTGTCTTCCTAACTGCCATTTAATATTAAATTGAGTTTAGAAACATTAAAGGTTCTTTACATCCATTACCATCTACAACCTGTGACCTAGGTCAGTTTTTTATTCAAGCCATATATTCCCCACTACTGGCTGACTAGGCCTGTCATAGCTTCATTTAAATAAAGGCTCTTAACCCTTTTAGTGCCCCCCTATTCCAGAATTCGCGCCCAAAAAGAGTGCCATAGGCCTATTAGGTTTTGTGTGCAAAGAATGCCACGGCTATTTCCTCATTTTTGTAATGGTTTGCAAGAAAATTCGCCAAACCTTTATTTATGAAGCGATTATTTTGAATTTTCTATCATTTTAGTCTGTAAGTAATGTTCTTTAATAATAATGAATTAATACAATTTAATTAAATTGATTTAAATTTAATTTTTTCTTTCAAAACTAATGCTAATTTGCTAACATATTTAAAAATATATTTTAAATACATTTCAATATTATTTTATTGTAGTGCATTTAGTTTTAAACCAGTAAATAAAGTTTTGAATATATATGATAGTAAATAGTAATTACAAGAATTTTTATTTGATGTCCTAGATTAGATATGTTTGGGCCGTTATTGCTTACCTTACAGCAATATTTATTATATTGCTTACCTCATGAATAAATAATTAGGTCTACACTTAATGAATGCATTTTTTCAAAAAACCTTTTATAGTGAATAATTTAATAATTTAAAAAAATAGTATCTAGTTTTAAAGTCATTACACATAATTATTTACATTGGTAAAGAAATCTTTTCATTCACATGGCATAACATGAAAATCTAGATAGTATATTTTTCTAATCTCAGAGCAATGTAACCCGTACATTTGAAAACTGTTTACAAAACTATTTATATCAGTATGAATGTGAGCCACACTCATGTTTTCCATGCAGCTCGGCATTGCACTTAGCACACTGAGTAAGTGAATGTCCGCCATTGTAAATGTACTAAGCTCCCAGTTCCAATAACAACTGTTTACAATTGATTTTTGTTGCCAACCTTATGTAAAATAATAAAGGGAAATTTTCTCTTTCCAGTGATATATACTACTACACTATCTATAAGGTAAAGCGAGAACTATCTCAAATTTGGAGAGCTGACCTCATCAGCTCTGGCACTTTTAATGGTAGTAGGCGGAGCCAATCGATCGGATTGTGGCACTGAAAGGGTTATTATTTTTAAATTCCCAACAACTGGCAAAATTCAAGCACTTTTTGCAAGTTTTTCCCCCATATTCAAAATTCAAACATAACTCTCAGTATTCCCAATCAGTGCCCCCTAACCCTCCAATTATAATACCTTTTTTTTTTAACTATTTATTTGTTATGTTAAGACCATAAAACCAAAACTCAGAATATATAACAATATAAGTTGTCACAGTCGTTTTTAAATACTTTAGTAAATGTTTGTCTTAAAAACAAAATAAGTTTTCTAAAAATCTAGTTCTACTGTTTCTAATTGCATATGGATTAACAACAATTTCTTCATTGCTATTTAGTGAGCACACAAGTTTTTATGCAATGATTTGCCACTGCATTTTATGTGTAGTTCTCACTTCAAAGGGCATTAAAAAATATGTTAAGGCTGATTCTTAAGACAAACATTGTAAATGAATGTGTGGCTAAAACAATAAATGAATAAACTTTACCTTCATCAATTCCTTCAGGCATGACAAGAAGATCTGGTAAATGGCAGTTTGTGTGGGTGGTCCGATATACTGATTTATGTCAGCGCGGTCAAGAAACGCTCCATCTATTGAGCCAGTTAAATTTGAAGTAGTCAAGATCAACACGTTTGGATACCTAACAAACATGTAGTATAGTGCATCACAGGTGTTCATTTTGGTACAGAGTTCAGTGGTGCCCAAAGTGTAAGTTGCGACAATTTTATTTATGTTTTAAAAAGTTTAAAACAAACTGCATTCATAAAACCCCTTGCATCTGAAATTGACTTTCATCGATGCAGATGTCAATGCTGTCATCATATCTATTTTCCTCTAATGTTTTCTTATGAAAAATTTCAGACTAGCTTAAACAAATGGTGTGGATCTTATTTGTTAATTTTCATTGATAAGTAACTTTCAATCTCTTAGTTGTTCAACTTCTCCTTTGACTGCTACCCTTATTTAATTATATAGCCTTACTTTGGTTGGAAAATCAGTTTGTTAAATTTAAACATATATCTTTGAGGAAAACATTGATAAAATTTTATTATATTTGTAGAGTACCTCTCCCAAGTCGGGAACTTTTGTATACCTAATGTATTGTCCTGTGCCTAATCGAGCTAATGTTTGTCATTTCTATATAGTTTATGTATGGACCATTATGAGCATGGGCCAAAGCCGCGCTCTAGCGTTGCTGCCTGCCGCGCAGATTTGATGAGGTGGTGGTGTTAACTTTAGCTGGTAATAAAATTGGTGGTGTAGCTGATTATGGGCATATACACCATAGTGGTACACTGATCTAACCAGTGATGTATCATCCCAACCTGTCCCATAAGCCTTTGCATGTCAATGTCATGAAGCCAGAGCACCAAAGAAAAAAGTACTCTTACGGTGTTGAACACTGGACGAATCTTGTGATTGATACTGTACTAGCCACAAACTGCCCGAGGATGAGCTAGATGTTACGAGCTAGTATCGGTATCAACCTTACCCCCCACCCCTCCTCCCCCGACATTCATCAAGTGGTATTGAGAAAAGATTATCAGCTATATTTGTCAACTGTAATGTAATAAAATTCTCTGTAAATAAGAAAAAAAAAAGCTAAAGAATAATCTTCTATTTTTGCTATGGGTGTTTTCCTTACAGTGGAAATTAAGTATTAAACGAGGGTATAATTGTGTGTATAATAGAAATGATCAGAAAACCATTAGGTAAAATATCCGTTAAGAATTAGTAGCAGTGTTTTGGAAATAAATCCCATGGTATGAATTAGAGGTATCAGTTGATAGATCTGTATATGCTGGCCTAAGCGGGGTTCACACTGAAGTCTCCTAGCGATCGAGATTCACATTGCAGGCTCGAAGAGAGCAGACATATTTATTCTTTCAAATTGTTTGATTAGGATACTTATATTGTACTATAGGGCTTTATATTATATTAATTTATTGTTATCTTGGTTTGTAGTGTTAAGAAACTGAAGTGTATTATGTATTTTGCACAAGTTAGATTTGGGTTACAGGGTTAACAGGGTTGATCCCAAAGTTAAAAGAGGATTGGTCACAGTACTACAAATAAATGTAAAGTTTCTCTTTGTTTTGTCAGAGGATAGTTCCCATTTTGGAGGGATGGCCTGATTATTTTGTGATTTTGAACTCAAGTATGATTAGGTTTATAATTGATTTCAAGCAGCCGAGTTCGATGCTCACACTCGTTCAGGGCACACGGTTTGGGTTGGTGTAGGCATTGAATTCGGGCTGTAAGTAAAGTAAGGGGTCAAGAAGACACCTAGAATTGGTCAAGATACATTCAATTCAGATTCTAGATTCTCTACTTTGTAAGCAATTTTGTTACTTACTCTGAAATTAATAAATCTTGAAAATAGTATTAACTTTTATTGATATGAATCCTCTGGAAGAACCAGAGGATTATGATATACTAATTAGTGCAATGGTCAAGTAGAAGGCACACACTCACACACACGTGAGTGGTGTTGTATATTATTTGTGTTAGTTTATAGGTTATTACATCCATGACTGTTTGTTAGTCATGGGAACATGTCAGAAACTTCAACTCTAGCAGCCATAGATCCAGTTCTAATAAAGCACTCACCTTGTCACTTGAAGTGAAAATGTTCGATTCAGAGCACTGCAGTGACATGTTTAAAATATTAAGTCTTTCAAATATACTGGCAAGATACGCTAGTTTGCAAAAGAAACTGTTCTCATTAATCTTATTTTTATTCCCAGAATAGTCACTGTCTTTGAGGTAATCCTAATTGTATACTCCATTTCAAACAGCCTTGCAAGCACTTTCCCGCTTGACAACCAGCGTGCAGCAGAGCAGTAATATACAGCCCGTTCCCTCACATAAAGCAGCAAACAAAAGTGATTCATTTGGTCTTGTCTTATTGTAGTTCACTATTTTAATGATGGAACTAAAGACAACACTTAGTTCTGTACTCACTTGATGCAAGTGACTCCTTGTGAATCATAAAGTGAGTCCAGATGGCGTTGGGAGCCTTTCCTTTCGGGAGAGCTTGTAAACCACGTCTTTCTCCAGACATGGCAGGAGCACCATCACTGCACATCCCAACACAATTTTCCCACTTCATCTCACTTGCTGTCAACAAATCATCCAGAATCTTGAAAAGTCCCTGAACACTAGCTCTTTCCAGAATCGGCTTGCAGAACCATAGATCCTCTTTGACCGATCTGTTATTTATGTACCGAACATAAGATATAAGGTGGACATCTTTCACTAAGTCAGTTGCTTCATCAACCCGTAATGCAAATTTTGACAATTCAAAACTTCGGTCATCTGTTCTTGTATGTCTTGCGCCATGTCGGATATCCATCTTCTCACTGTGTTATCTGCCAAAGGGATCTTTTGGACTAGATCTGCAGATACTTTGTCAAACATTATATCAGTGATTTTGACCGCAGCAGTCAAAACGAGGGTATCTACAACAAAATGAGGCTTCTTACACTTTGCGATCATATATGAAACTTTGTATGATGCCAGAAGTCCCTTGGTAAGAATACTTGTCATTTTTATCATTGATTTGGTCTGTCCAGAATATTCTTCCAAATTTTTCTTTAAAAAAATCACAGTTTTCCTACATACTGGCTGTGTTTTGATTCCAGGTGTTGCTTCTGCTTGTTAGGTTCCTTACTCTCCGAAGATAAAACAGACAAACACAGCAAGCACAAGGGTCTCTCCTCACCATCTTTATCAACAATTGTGAACCAGAATGATAAATAATCTTCAATATATTTTCTACTTTTATTTTCTTATAAGGTTATCCTCTGCTGCAACTAAAAGAATGTCTTTTTAAAAATTTATCCATGTCAGTATTAATTATGATGCAATTCACATTCACTTTTGTGAACATAGAAGGGAAACTTATGTAAACACACAGAAATGAAAACTACAGTATGACAATGTTGCAAGCTTGCCAGATAAGCACACACTACACACGATCAGTGAACTGACCACTCACGCTAACACTCAGCTTTTATACAAAGCGAACAAGAGCTCACAGAAGAGAATGACGAGCTTGGAGGATATTTGCATTCAAACAAAGCGAGAGCTTGCAGTGCCACTCACCCAAACATGAGACTACTGCAGTTAACTGTGTCAGTAAACATGCTGTCTTAAGATAGCCAAAATATTCTGTATCTATTAGAATTTTGAGCTTTACTATAATCATCAAAATCTCGTAAAAGAGTAAATACAGTGTAAGGTTTTAATCTTCACAAAACTTGTGACCCCCAGATTGGAAATCATGCATTACCAACTGAGGTGTCAGATTCATTTTAAAGGTATTATGATATTTATCAAAAGTGACAGCAGATAATATGACTTGATGGATGAATATATAAAAATTGTTTAAGTAACTTTAGTAACAACCAAAATCCCACCAAATTCATGGTATACATTATATAAAGTCTGGCAAAATGAGCTTCAAGGTTAGATATGTACCGATTTTATTCACATATGGTCGACAGAAGGAACAGTTCATATGACTTACTGAAATTGGGGCTTATGGTCCTTTTCCTTAGCTAGTATAACTTATTGTAACCTACTTGGAAAGGGAATTTAAGAGATGCTGCGAGACAGCACAACCTAGCTCTCACAACTCCCACCTATATAATTCATACAGCTCGACACAGAAAACATTACATCTCGAGCAATCGCAATAGAGTATGAGAGGAGATACCTATAGCACTCTGATACAGTCAGTGCCAAATGGCAAAAGGGACATAAGTGGTTAGTAGATTTGATATTTTAATAACAAGATATATGTTTCACTTTTGAAACATCTTAATAACAAGATATATGTTTCACTTTTGAAACATTTTAAATACAAAATGTTTGATTCAAATTCAATTCAAAATGTGTTTCATTTTTAAAATATTTGATTTTAACTATTTTTATGTTTAAATATTTGATTTAAGTTTATAAGCAAATATTCAGATTTGATTCCAAGTTGAAAATCTTGTATTCTCACGTCCAACCACTTACCCTCGAATCTGGTCTATTTGAGTAAGAACTGCATTAACCACACGAATAGCGTCGGAAGGTTCAGATTCAGAGGCCTGCCGTATGTGTGTTAGACTCTCCACTTCGTCAATAAGAATGCACGTGAGCACGTCCCTGTTCCTAGCTATCGTTTCACGAATAAGAGTGAACATCTGAGTCACAAGTTTGCCACTCTGAAACAAAGGCATTTATTTATAATGTGTTTTTAAAATCTTAAGATTTTATTCACTACCCATGAAAACCAAGACCAGTTGTCTTATTCCAACAGAGTAAATGACAATTTAAGAATTTTTTTTTCTCTAAATGAGCAGCCTGTGAGTAGATAAAGAAAATATTTTTGTATTTTGGATTAGAGGAAAAGTAGTTTTATATAAATAAAAAAACTAGATACTATAATACAAACAAAAATTAAGGCCCCACAAAAAAAAAAGTGTTCATGTATTATGTGAAATGAAGAATTAACAAACAATGCCTTCAACAAAATGTCTGCTCTGTTACCAGTGGCTCCTTTTGTGTCAAATCAACTAATTCCATGCGCCCTTACATCTCAGTTCATT
>JBCFYV010011164.1:14783831-14845436 GCA_039000515.1 Timema cristinae | reverse complement strand
AAAAGGTATATTGAAATAAAGTAGACTTGCGATTACCTGAGGTAAATGGGATCAAGCCTACCTTGAATAAATAAAACTCTGATGAGAGAGCATGTAGGAGCTGTAGTGTATATTGCAGTGTTCTGGCTGTTGTTCTTAATTGGTTCTCATGTCACTTCTCATACATTTAACTACAGTATTATACTAAAGTATTGTAAACAATACTTTATAGTAATTATAGTAATATAGATATATTTATATACAAGTTGAAGTGAAAAACTATTGTATAAAATATTTGACTAGTGTAGTATAAATAATGTGTTAAAATTGGACGCTTTTACAGAATGAGTCCTTCGATTAGCACAAAGCCTCGGATAAGTGAGGCTTGAATAGTCGCGAGTCTATCAGTTTCAACGAGATAGTAACATGTTATTCACTCGCCTACTCATGTAGTTGTAGTGTGTTGATAGTGTAATACTTCACACAGCTTTAGTGAGTTGGTAGTGTAATACTTACACAGTTTTAGTGAGTTGGTAGTGTAATACTTCACACAGTTGTAGTGTGTTGATAGTGTAATACTTCACACAGTTGTAGTGAGTTGATAGTGTAATACTTCACACAGTTGTAGTGAGTTGATAGTGTAATACTTCACACAGTTGTAGTGAGTTGATAGTGTAATACTTCACACAGTTGTATTGTGTTGATAGTGTAATACTTCACACAGTTGTAGTGTGTTGATAGTGTAATACTTCACACAGTTGTAGTGTGTTGATAGTGTAATACTTCACACAGTTGTAGTGTGTTGATAGTGTAATACTTCACACAGTTGTAGTGAGTTGATAGTGTAATACTTCACACAGTTGTAGTGAGTTGATAGTGTAATACTTCACACAGTTGTAGTGAGTTGATAGTGTAATACTTCACACAGTTGTAGTGAGTTGATAGTGTAATACTTCACACAGTTGTAGTGAAGTGTTAGTGTAATACTTCACACAGTTGTAGTGAGGTGTTAGTGTAATACTTCACACAGTTGTAATGAGTTGATAGTGTAATACTTCACACAGTTTTAGTGAAGTGATAGTGTAATACTTCACACAGTTGTAGTGAGTTGATAGTGTAATACTTCACACAGTTGTAGTGAGTTGATAGTGTAATACTTCACACAGTTGTAGTGAGTTGATAGTGTAATACTTCACACAGTTGTAGTGAGTTGATAGTGTAATACTTCACACAGTTTTAGTGAGTTGATAGTGTAATACTTCACACAGTTTTAGTGAGTTTATAGTGTAATACTTCACACAGTTGTAGTGAGTTGATAGTGTAAAACTTCACACAGTTGTAGTGAGTTGATAGTGTAATACTTCACACAGTTTTAGTGAGTTGATAGTGTAATACTTCACACAGTTGTAGTGAGTTGATAGTGTAATACTTCACACAGTTGTAGTGAGTTGATAGTGTAATACTTCACACAGTTGTAGTGAGTTGATAGTGTAATACTTCACACAGTTGTAGTGTGTTGATAGTGTAATACTTCACACAGTTGTAGTGTGTTGATAGTGTAATACTTCACACAGTTGTAGTGTGTTGATAGTGTAATACTTCACACAGTTGTAGTGTGTTGATAGTGTAATACTTCACACAGTTGTAGTGTGTTGATAGTGTAATACTTCACACAGTTTTAGTGAGGTGGTACCACACTATATTCAATCCTCTCATCCATCCCAAAACAAAAACTCACCTCAAGCTAATTTATGACTCACCTATAACACATTCTGGAAACACAACAAACTACTAGCATTCATACTAAACAGGAATAATTTTGTCTGAAAGCTAAAGTTACTTTTAATGAATGACTTGCCAAGATTTGTATGAATAGCAAACCTCGGAAAACCACTTTGAGAAGAGGCTGTGTGTGTTGATCTCAAGAAATGCTCCAGCGCTGTAACGATCTGCCATCCTGATGGCCAGTTTGTGGGCAAGGGCCTTGCAGAGCGTGGTCTTGCCCGTGCCAGGCGGTCCGTGTAACAAGACCACGCGGTTACACGTGATGATGTTACTGTCCACGCCTCGGTCTGACAGCAGTAACATGGTGCTTACGTACGACAACAGCTGGAACAACAGGGACTATTGTTGGTTACTATTACTGATTTAGGGCACTAAACTATTTTAGTGCAAAGAGCCAATCTGATTGTCTCCGCCTTCTACATACAGTTGAAAGTGTCAAAACCGATTATATTGGCTTTCCAGTGCTGATTGACAGATAGGACGAAAGTGTATTGTATCATTCTTCTCTTCTTTGAAATCGTATATGCAGATAAAAATGATAGAACAATCTGAAAAATTGCTTCAAAAATAACCGTTTGGCAATTTTTCTTGTATAATCTCACAAAAATTATGAAATAGCTGTCGCATTCTTAGCACACGAAACCTTAAATAGACCTGGTACTCTTCTCATACAAATCCATCACAGGCATGGGACTAAAAGAATAGAAAAAAATTAGCTTACACTTCTTGAAAATCATTTAATTTCAGTTCACAGGGCATTAATCTATCACCATGAGAAGAGAAGCCCTAATTTCACTCATGATACATTTTTCGTCTATCCGCAAGTTGAACCTGGAACTCTTTGTTCAGGAGACAGATGTGCATGACTGAAATAAGGTTTCAGACTTAAGATCAAAATAAACATATATATATATATATATATATATATGTGTGTGTGTGTGTGTGGTGTGTTTATTTTAATCTATATATAGAGGTTCTTGTTTGTAAATTTAGAACATTTTCAGAATAAGTGTAGCATTTATTTGGAAATAAGCTACAAGTGTATGAAAAGCAAGTAAACTCACTAAGGCCCCATTCAGCTGCTCCAACTCACAACGTCCTCCCGCACAAGACAACAACAACATGCCTCTATCAAACCGACCGTTCAACTAAAGGAGGAAAATTCATGAACCGCTGACCTGTGCTATATCTCAAGGCGGGGTTGAAAATGTATGGTGATCATGCGCAGACTGAAATGTTATGTCGAACCACGTGTTCTAGGATGTTCTAGCAGCTCGGCGAATATTCCTGGGCAATCTATCTATCCCGTACCTCTGTTCATTGTTCTGCGTTAGCCGTGGTGTATGTTTACCCCTCTTCCCTCCTATCTGAGCTAGTATAAACATATATAATGGTGTTATTCAAGATGTACGGCACTCTTGTCGGGACTGTCCCCTCGGACACACCTAGGTGTCCAGGGCATATTAGGAAGGTACTAAATTTGATTTCGGCTTATGTAATTAGAAATTCTCTTTTGGCAAGTAATATTCATTGGTTCATATAATTTATAACGTAAAATCCTTTATATTAATTTACTTCGACATGAAGCGTAATTGTTTTGCAAATACTTGTAGCTCATTGCCCATATGGCGCCTACAAGTCATTGTTGCATAAGAAAAGTTATTATCTGCGTTGCGGATAATATATAGTTGTATTGACAATGTAAATCCTTATAACTTATTATCCATATGGCTTGGAAAACTTATTGTTGCCGATGGTATTGTTGGTATAGCTCATACGGCACCTTAAGTTTAGATTATTATTGTTGCGTTAAGAATGTATTTATCTGCATGGCAGATAAAATATCACAGTATTGCCAAAATAGATACTTATAACTAATTGCCCATAAGGCAGGGAAAGTTTGTTATTGCTAATTGTGTCGTCGTTATGAACAAGGTTTTAATACAGTATAGCTCATACGGCACCTTAAGTTTAGATTATTATTTTTGGGTTAAGAATGTATTTACCTGCGTGGCAGACAAAATATTATAATATCGCCAAAATTGATACTTGTAACTTATTGCCCGTAAGGCAGGGAAGGTTTGTTGTTACCAGTTATAATGTTTAGACCGTATGGATAATATTATGATGAATTGCAACCAAGTCATGATTACTAAAATGTTGTGCAATCTTGCTTATGCCTCATATGATGCATATTCTGTTCAAAGTTTATTCTCTTCATCAAGAAACCAAAATGTTATTATTTGACATATATTCTTTTATTCAAACTTTAAATATGTCCCCGTCATATATATATATATTGGAATAGTTGGAGTGTGAGTTCGTGGACACTGAGGGTGAATAGACCTGTGTCGGCCTATTTACTTTTTGATTTTATCCTTTCGGCTCCTCTGCAAGCTATTGTTTTTTTATGGTTAATTGTATGTTGTGCACCCGCCTTAATCTTCTGGGAAGACTAATGGCGGTTTTACATAAGATTGGATTACAAATTTCATGTTTTTTTGTTTTTTTTGCCACTTTACAGAGCAAGAGGATTGTTGGTGGTATTAAAGGAACCATAAAAAGGTCAGTTTGGTGTCAGCTACGGTTGAGAAAAGAAAATGTTTCAAATGCAGAGGAATTTGCTCACATAGCACAAACTAGAACCCCCAAACTGCACATAAGATTTGTCGATAAGAAGTAAATAGAGGAGAACACAAGTTTCCTCAGGAAGCTGTGAGAAAATCTCAGCCCTGTACCAAACTGCCAGTCTATACACCATGTTAGACCACAAAGCCATAATTATATTTTGATGAGTCAAACTTCTTGCTCCAAGTTATTTACTATAGTCAAAATTAAACCGTCAGAAGAGTTAGAAGAGTTAAGTAAATTAGAAAAAATGTAAAGTGAAAATTAAATAAACAAATCAAGATAACGAGCCCCAAAGATTATTTATTCAAGTAGACGAGTAGGTGGTTGTTAAATATGAAGAGGACAAATTTCCAGGTGTAATGACTAAAATTGTAGAGAACAATGACCCTTGAAGTAAATGTCATGCACTTGTCAAAAACTGTATCATATTATAAATGGCCACAACAGGAAGATAAAATATTATATAAAATTGAAAATGTCATTAAAGAATCAAACCACTTGTTGCGGGAACCAGAGGACAATTTTTATTTTCTGAAAAAATGTAATTGTTGTATAGGCCTAAATGTTGTAGTTGAGAGACATAAAATCATCATAGGGCTATCCAAGCCATCATTAAAATAAAATATGATACAAAGTCTTATAAAAGGCTTGGTGTAAAACAAAGTTTTGGGTGTAAAAATATGGTGTCAGATGTATACTTTCAGACAAATTAAACCTCGACTGGTTTACACCCAACACTGATTTTTATTTTATTATTGTAGATTTGATATTTAGTATTTTTCAATTTAATTTTAAGGAAGCATATCTCAATGTATTATATTTGATATGCTTTGTCAAAAAAAGTTCTAAGTCTTCACAATTCTCAGATAATTCAGATTATAATTGGAAATGTGTATTTGTCAGTGCTGTGTGTTTTACACCCGACATCAAACTTATTGAGTAAAAAAAAATTGTTTGTGAAAGTTTTTTTTTAATTATATATATTCGTGATGTAAATAAAAGTGTTCTGAATGTATTGCATGTGCTAAATTGTCCTATTTTTTGACAATAATTTAAACTATAGAACATGAATGGTTAATAAATGCTTCTGATTTTTACACCTGACAATGTGAAACCACCCAATAGTAATAACAAAAAATGAACACAAACCTGAAATAATAATAATTGTTTTTGGTCATTTCATACCATTTCAAAAAGAGGTGATTGCCGTGCCATTTTCTAATATTTTTTATCTTTTACACATTTGTGTTTACATGTTGATGGTTCAAAGCCAATTTTTGTTTCTAAAAAACCCTCATTAATTTGGTAGGTCTCTTAAATGACATTTGGACCGCCTTAAATTTTGCAACTGAAAGCATTTGTACTTAGTGCTATAGCATTTTTTCTTAATTGATAAAATTCAAAATTTTTTAAAAAAACCTGTGCTAGGAAGAAAAATCTGATTGTTTCAGGGTTTTTTATTTAATTTTCTTATGTATTTTTTTTAATTTAATTGAAAATCAAAGGTGATTTATGAAAGAAGAATTTTTTTATTTGTTTTTTTATTTTCAAGCCAAATTTTCACCAGGGAGGGCACAAACTTTTTTTTTTTTTTTTTTCAAGAACCATGGTACCAGTAGATATTACCTAAAGTGAGAAAACTTTAGTTGATGAAAATGTATAGACAATATAGCGCCACATCCAAATTCATAATAACAGTAAATCCATGTAGATGTTAAACGGGTTTTTACCATATATCTTTCAGCCTCAGAGACAATTAGATGGAGAGCAGAGCTGGGAGAGCTTTAAAATTATAATTGTGGTTTGAAGTGGAAAATATTACAAGTAAACACTGAAAGTTCAAAGCCATGATCGGCAGATTTTTCTCTAACAATAAAAATCTGTGGCACAACTTCATCTAGAGGCAAGTAAAACCGTCGGTTTCATGTTAAATGTAGCATGTAAAAGAGACCTGGAAAATATGTGAAAATAGTTTCCTTAGAAAAAATGGTAAGCCCTTTCATTCTTTCACATAGAAATTCTCGTGTGCTGATATAACCAGTTGGTTCATAAAATGCACATTAAGTTAAATACCTCAAATATATATATATATATTTTTTTTAATCTACTCACATTTTAAATTACCAAACCTATTTCAAAGAATTATTTGCCTGCTTTCCAACACAAATGCCACTATCTGACTTTTAGTAAGGACTTTCTCCCAGATGGTGTGGGCACTGTACGCAGTGCTTTAGTTGACTGGGGAAACCCATCAGAATCTACCTCTGGGGTTGGGGAACTATTACCATTATTACTATTGAAAATATGTCACCTTTTCTTTAAGTCCTGGTTCCAGACAAAGGCTTTCCCATAATCCCTCAAATTCTGCTGAGGGTAAGGTCCAGTGTAGAGCAGCTTTGACGGCTTGCCCTTCGTTGTCATCTGTTGCAAATTCCTCCGAATTACTGCCTTCCTTGTTAAGAGTAAAGAAGTAATATCGAGGAGTGGTGAGATCCACAATACTATCATTCAACTGAAATACAATAAAGTAACCGATGTGATATGATGTGAAGGAAACAATCATCAAATAGATCGATTAAAAATATACCCGCCTCGGTGGCTTAGTTGGCTAACGCGCTTGTCGTGTTGAGCTCGACTGCTGAGGACGGGGAGATCGAGGTTTGAATCTCGATCGGGTGAACTGGGAGTGGTTTTTCCTAAATAGTTTTCTACTCTCCCTCCACGCAAATGCGGGTTCACTTCCTCTAATTCAACCTCCTCAATTCCTAATCCATTAGCGTAATTAGTACTTAAAGCGTATAAACCGAACGGGTAGTAAGACGCGGTGCTAAATATAAATAAATAAAAATAAATAAATAAGATTAAAAATATTTTATGTAAGGCTTACTTAATGGCTCACCACTGTAATTTCCGCCCATGCTTCGCACCCTACTAAGAAAGATGGAACAAGAAACTATATCAAACACTAACGAATAAACTATGTGTAAGGTAGGAGTACAGGGGACGTGAGAAAAGTTCAGTGTTTTTGTAGCAAAACTCGTTTTTTTTTTGACCTAAATCAATTATTGCTCCAGTAGAAACTAAGAGTTTAATTTTCTTCATGTGGTGGTATTAACAGTGCTTGAACATCTATCAAAAGTGTCCTCAAATTTAGTGATCACTTTTTATCTTCATTTAAAAAGTTTCTCATCAACTCATGAAAAATATTCAAAAATTACTGTTGAGATTGATCTCAGAGTTAGAAAATTAAGCTCCATGTTATTTTATTTATTTTGGCAAACAATATATATAAAAACTGCAAAAAGACTCACCTTTTCTCGTGTTCTCTACACTCCCACCTTAACCCTTGAGTGAGCACACTAGGGTATAATTTAAGTACCCACATCTTCAGGGTTCCTACAGTATTTGTAAAAATATTCTCCCTGACTTTTCCCTGACTTTCCCTGACTATTTTCCCAAGTTCCCTGACCAATTTCTCATAAAATTTCCATTATAACTTTACGGTACTATACACGTGAAAATATTAATTTAAATAAATTTATTTCGGCCTCCTCCCCCTTACAGCCGACCTTGCCTCACCTCTCATGGAAGAATAAGAAAGCAGACATCTTGCCAATCAGTTGAGGGAAAATGATGGAAAAATAATCCCTATCAAAAATTTGTAACAAACTTGATTCCCTTTGGTATCATGTGCAGAAATACGTATTAAATAACAGGCCACTAAGAACATACTAAAGAGTTTGGTATCATTACAGTTTTATTTTACCTAAACTGTACATTTCCTGAACTGAATAGCTTACAACAGGAACTCTGTCTGCTTTCATATTATTCATGTCTCAAGTCAATTTTATTTTTATTAAAATTATCACTATAGTCATACAATAAGAAACTATGTTATATTTAATAAAGTGAAGCTTGCTTCTTCTTCAGTTCTTGCAACTCCACGTCTATTGCTTCTCGTTTCTCTTCAGTTGCCATCATTAATTTTTTTCTTTCTCCTTCTAAATCTTTAACTTGTATATCTAATTTCCTCTTTTCTGCCTTCTTCTTGTCTTTTTCACTTTTTTCTTGCTTCTTCATCTCTAAGTATTCATGATAGCGTTTCCGAGCACCTCTCACGTAATCCAACATCTTTTTGCTAATGTGTATATTTTTAATCCCTCCTGCTTCTTGTATCTCATCATGAATGTGACGCTGTGCAATGACTGTCTTTTCATGCATGTTTTCAACCAGTAAAGATTTATTGACTGAAAAACCACCTTCAACAGTTGCATTCCCATGCGACAAGACAAGGCAAATCTTTATTACTTCCCAAAGATGTTTGTAGTTTGCTTCTCCTATTAGAAAGCTACCATATATAGTGTCAAGTCCTCCTTCATCACTAAACTGATCACAAGGACGAAATATTTCTTGAAGCTCAGATTTTTTGAGGTTGCAAAAATGCAAGTATTCTTTCTTGGCATTTTCAGCCAGAACATCATTTATGATGTTGGCATGGTTGAGTTCCTCCAAAAGAAAAGAAAATCTCTTCTGGGCCAGTTGAGGTGAATGTTGAATAACACAAGGATCCAATGAAGACAAACCTCTCACAGCTTTCTGTTTTAAGGGACTTTTTTCTTGTAGTTTTGCAATCATGGTGGTTAACATACTGCGGCACTCATGTATAAATTCTAATTTTTGTCTTTCTGTTACTGTGATCGCAGTTTCTCCTAACAAACGTTTTGTTGCAAATCCTATATCAATATTTTTGCTAAGGATCAAATTTTCTGATTTTTTTGTGTCAATAGACAGTAACTTTGGACCCGTGCACTTCATAAGATCAGGTTTCACACAACGATTCATAAGGTATCTTAGAAGTTTCTCTACAGCTTCAAAAAGATATGGAGTCGTTGGTTTTGATGTCTGGAACCGTTGCAGGAAAGGCTGACATTCATCTGCAATTGTCTTGCAGAACGCTAGTTTACACTTTAGGAATGGATCACAGGCTGCTCTTTTCAGTGTCTCTACAGGTTTTGTTTTAGGAAGTTTTGCTTCTTTGAGAAACTTAATAACATGGTCCCAAATTTGTAATGCCCTTTGAAAGCACTTCGCATTCTCTAACCAACGCACACCACAGAACTTCAATGGAAAAGTTGTTCACCCTGTCAACTGGGTGAACAATGCTCGACGAGCTGGAGAGTCAGTGAACAGGTAGTAAATGTGACGTAATAAGCTACTTATATCCCAATCAACAGACTCTACTCCTGTTCTCAAGGAACCATGAACAACATGAAGCCCACATGTTCCCAGATTTAGCAAACTACATACTTCATTGTCTGTTACAGATTTGAGGTGTTCCTGAAGAAGTGTTATAAACTTTAAATTGACATTTGGGCCATCCATTGACACTTGTATCAACTTAGAGAGTGGAAGAGGAGAAATACCATCCAGAAAATGCTTCAGTAATTCTTCAGCAGTGCTCCTATCGAAAAGCACACTGTTTAAGTAACGACTGATGACTTTATGATTTTCCTTGTCCCAGAATCTAATTACAATGTCCATCTGTCCTCTTTGAATAACTTTATTCAATGCCTCATCAAAACATATTACAAAGTTGTTACATGATTTTAGGCGGTCCAGTAAATTATTATGAAAGAATGGAGCCAAGCCATGCACAATGAAGTATGCAGCCTTGTCTCCACCAAGGGTAAAGGCATTGGCAATGGAACACTTGGGAAACATCAATTGAAAAATTGTACTTAAATTATTGCACGAATTGAAAGACATTTTTTTGTCAACAACTTGCATAGCCCAAATGACTTCCGCCTTAGTTATATCATCTTTTATAACAAAAGTGTTATGGTTTCTTTGAGGCACTACACTAATTTCACTTTTAGCAACAGCTTCCTTCTGCGACGTTACGATTTTCGATGAAACAGAAAAACTCTTCGAGCAACCAGCAGAATCATCACTAGGTAGAATGTCTTTGTGTGCCAGAGATTCTCTTGAAACTGGGGAGCTCGATGAACCTGAATCACTTGACTTTTTTGAAAAAAAAGTCAACAGAGAGCGTTGATTTGTCAAAGTTTCAAGAGTTTTGATATGAGTTGGTCCTTTTGCATGGGAAGCTAATGCTTGCTTTCCCATATTACTTAAGTTTATAATTTTTTTGCACACTTTACAAAATGCCTGCAGCTTATTACTTTCAACACCACTTATCCAGTATGAGAATTCAGGAAAATGGTCTGGGCTTAGCCAGAGCTGGTTAAAAACGGTTTTTTTTGTTAGACATTGCTGGTGTAGTCTAATCAGTCCTGGTGCACTGTATCAAACTATAACGATGACAAACCTTGAACAAGAACAAAAACAAGTGATCACTAAAGTTAAAAGAATTGTCATGTGCAGGCTAGGAGACCTCTGCATTCACATTCTGAAATAAAATGCTACCAAAACTTGTGTTAGGGCAAGTTTGAGCATGGTAAGTGCCCCTCAGCTTTCTTCATTGGGGCAGTGGCTTATGACGCAGTAAATAGAAAAAATATTTTCTTTGTTTTTTCTAAGTGTGACATGAAGACATGAATTGTCATTTCCCTGACTTTCCCTGACCTTTTTAAAGCTTCCCTGACTTTCCCTGACTATTATTTTTTTCCCTGACTTTCCCTGACTTTCCAGAGCGTAGGAACCCTGCATCTTATATTTGTTTGTGTGGGAGCACTGTCAGGTGTCCAAGGAAAGTGTTAGTTAAATTTAATTAAATAATCATCTTTGAATTAAAGTTGAGTCTGAGTAATGAGTGTTTTTATTTCTAGGTAATAAATTAGTTTGTTAGTTGTTTACTGAAATAAAAAATTTGTTTTAGTACAAATAATAATAATAATAAATAATAATAAAAATAACAACAATAATAAAAATAAAAATAACATTAAAAATAACAATAAAAATAACAATAAAAATAATTTTAAAAAATAATAAAATAAATAATAAATAAATTTCCTTTATTATAGTGCTGGCACACAAATACACATATTTACACGAGAAAATAAGATAAACAAATATGGCTAAATAATCTCTATATAATGATAAATAGTTATAATAATAATAATAATACCTTAGAAAGACAAACCTAAAGGCCAGATGGTGACGGATTATAAAGAGGTTCTAACGATTTGGGAAAGACACATAGAAGAACTGTAAGGCAAGGAAAATCAAACAGGAAAACTGGAGATTGAAGTAGAAGAAGAGGTAGAGGAAGATTAAAAAGGTACCCAGCATTTTAAAGATCAAAATGGAGAGAACCATAAAGAACGTGCAAATAAGAAAAGCTGCTGGAGATGACGACATACCAGCTGACCTTCCAAAGAAACTGTGAAACAACGAATTAATGGCTCTGACAAAACTTATAAAGAGGATCTACGAAATAGGAAAATGGCCATAGGACTTTCTAGACAAAACTATTGTGGCTCTAAAGAAGATGAAACAAGCCCATAAATCCTGTGACCACAGGACCATCAGTCTCATCTCTCATCATGGCAAGAATACTCAACAGGCGACTGGAACAGAAAATAGAAAATGTGATGGAAGAAAAACAATTTGGATTCTGAAAAGGAATCAGAGATACCATGGGAATGCTGATAATACTTTCAGAGAAAGTGCTGGAAGTCAAGGAAGAAATCTACAATGGTTTGATCAACTGGCAAAAGCAGAAACTTGGGCTTTTAGGAAGAAGAAGAAGAAATACTTGGAGAGCTTTGAAACATGGTGCTGGAGAAGACTTGAGAAGATCAGTGGACAGACAGGGTGACAAATGAAGTCCTGAGAAGAGTGGGTGAGAAGAGAGCCATTTCGGATGGATTCTTTGGCGCAAAGCCAACTGGATCAGACACATTCTTAGGAGGAACTGTCTTTTACACGACGTCATAGAAGGAAAGGTGGAGGGAAAGAGGAGCTTTGGAAGGAGGATTTAAATGAATTAAACATGTATTCATAAACAGGAGTATAGATATATATATATATATTATATATATATATATTATATATTATATATATATATATTGAAAATGTATACAATATGTAATACATATAAATTGGGGTGAAGTAAATCTTCAACCTTTATTTACACAAATGACTGTGTAAATTAAAATGCTTTGAATTACCTGCCATAATCATTTTAATAGTGATAGAGTAGTTCTTCATGTATTCTATGTAGATACATTAACATCATTTCACACACTTTAGTGAGCATCAATCTTTTGTTAGACTGGCCTGTGATGATGGGGAGAGTGGTGTTTGAATCCTGGTCAGGTCTACTGAAGCTGGTTTTTCCTATATGGTTTCTCACTTCCATGCAAATGCAGGTAGATTATTTCTAAAGTGCTTCTTTCATCATTCCTCAACCCATTAGAATAATTATCAAATAAATGTATAACCTGAACAGGTAAGGCACAATGGTAAAAAAAAAATTCTCAACTAAGAAAAACATGAAAAATAGAGCTTTTAGCTGTTTGTTTTTTGATGTCATAAAACACTTACCCACTTAGGCTGATGGCTCCTGCAAAATTTGTTAAAATATTGCAGAATTTTTAAGTATGAACCAAGAGAGATTCTAGTTTCTAATTTAAAAAAATATACTTTTAATGTTTTTCTTTATAACTTTTATTTACCTTGTATGTGTATTCCCAATGAATTTGTCTCAGTATCATTATTAGCAAAAACAAAAGCCTAAAAAAAATTTTATATTAGGAAATTATATTTCTACTTGAAAAAGTTTCATGTAATAAATTAAGTTTAATTTTATAAAATATATTTTCTTTTTGAAATGTGATTAAGTCCTTTCCTCGGTTAGCAAGATGCTTGTAATGTTTATAATGACACCATTTCTTTGGTTTCTTGGATGATGTAGGGAGAATATGGCGACTGCACTGCGTACACAGTATTGTATGGATGGGCCGAAATTACATAGGTGCTATGATTACAATAGGGATCAATATAACTATATGGTCAAGAGTTGGGGTGCATGGGAGAGTTGAGAAAGCAAGGATGAGATGGTATTAACACGTGAGGAGGTGACCTGGTGGTTTAGGGGTAAGGTGTCAGACTTCTGTGCTGGCGGCCAGGGTTCAATCCTCGGTCTCGGCACAGATTTATCTGATTACCAAACCCTTCCTTCACCTCTGACAAGACATCTTGTGAACGTGGGGAATGCCAGGCCTCCACCGTGGTTCGGATTCCACGTTAAACTGTAGGTCCTTCATTTCATCTCACAATCACCCTACCATTACACATTAGCGTAAGTGTGTATAACCCGAACGGGTAGTAAGACGCGGTGCTAATAATAATAATAATAACACGTGAGGAGGATGGAAGGGGAGAGGATTCCAAGAAGATTAGTGGATATGAAGTATGTAAGGTAGAGACGACAAGGGGAACCAAGGAAGAGATGGGAGGAACAAATAGCAGCAAGTGTGTGAGAGAAGGAGAGTGGAAGAAATTAAATAAGGAAGAATGGTGGAAGGACAGAAGGAGATGGAGGCATTTTAATAAACAAACCCGTCCACAGGCTGGAAACCATTCACGATGATAAATGTACCAATTTTAATTTGTATCGAATTAAATTGATTTTTGAGCAAGGTTTTAAGACTACTTTTAATACCTTTTACCTAGTTAAAATATAATACAGTTATAAAACAAAAATGAATAATGTCCTTAAGGAATCCCAAAAATAAATGGTTACCAGTGGCAATTATAAATTGCCAGTACTATTTGTAAAATTACTTTCTATTTTAATAGATTATTCACTTTAAAGTTGAACTAGTTAGCTGATTTTTAGAACTTTAAGATGGTTTTGTAATTATTAAAGTATAAAAATGTTGAATTAAAGACTCATTATAGTTGGGTGTACTAAGACAATCCAAATTTTTAACATTTTATAGGGGGGTAGAGGACTACACAAAAATAGCATTACTGTAGGCCTATCTATGACTTGACACACAAAAAAATTAAGCTTAGATGAACCTCGACGAACAAGCATAAAATTTATCATCATCATCATGATTATTATTATTAGCACTGTGTCCTACTACCCGTTCGGTTAATTGCACATATGCTAATGTGTAATGGTAGGGTGATTATGAGATGAAATGGAGGACCTACAGTTTAACATGGGATCCGAACCACGGTGGCGGCCTGGCATTCCACAAGTTGTGATTAATACACGTCTCGTCAGAGGTGAAGGAAGAGTTTGGTAATCAAATAAATCTGTGCCAGGACCGAGGATTGAACCCCGGACACCCAGCACATAAGTCCGACACCTTACTCCTAGACCGTCAGGTCACCTAAATGTAATATTATTGTGTATTATTCTTACCTATTACATCATTAGTGTATTAATATTGTTTATATGTACAGGCCTCTACTTGAAGTCAGTCAGTAAGGCTGAAATTATATCAAACTCCTGTACCTTCCTGTTGGTAAACCATGTAAACACTAAGTGTCGACACAATAAAGTGCATTTTAATTAAAATCGTTCTCAAACTCTTAGAGATTAACATTCAGGGAGTTAACTGTTGTCATTCGAATGAGCTCCATAGTCCATAGTCTCGACCCTAAAGTTCCTCTTCACTGGAATTGAATCTAGAGCTATAAAAGAATAGTCGCCAAACACACGGAGCAACAGCTAAACTCGTTCAAGCAAATTCAACAGCTCGTATCGTCAACATCAAACATGTTCCTTAATACTAGTATTTCTACGGGCTATTTACTTACATTTTGATTAATGTTGCATTGATCCATTTCTTCCCCACTCCCCTCTGGCAGACACACCCTGATACTCTCAACATAGTCATCAAGGAAGGGGCTTCTAAACTTGCGGATGACACTACCGAAATTGAACGGTTTCCATTCATTCAACTTTATTCCCACGGTTTCTTTTATTGCTTCGATTATATCCTTTTCTATTAAACTGTAATAACAAGGATGAAACATTATAGAAGGGATGTTTGATGAACGAACATATAATGCAGCCACATTTTCCTTTTATCAAAGTTGTGAGATATACCATTTGGAAATTTAATTGCATCAAAGACAAAACCTCCCACAAAGGGCTAGTTCAAAACATAAAAAGTGTTTTTTTTAGAGGAATTGCAAAACTTTCTAGGGAAATATAGTACCGAAGTGAATCTTATTGTTTTTTTTATTTTAAATCAATTATTATTATAGATACCTAAAGTAAGTTATCCTTACTTAAAACCATGGAAATATAGCTTAGTATTAATGCAGTCCGCTTAGTATTTCTTTTGAATGTTCATTATGGCCCTTAAAGACAAAAAAAAAGTGTGACAGACCTAAGTTAGAGCATCACCCAATGTCTGTTAATTCACATTAGCAAACAATTGGGGAATTTTTCACCGGCCTTTGGAGGTATATAAAGAAACAACTATTGGATTGTAAAAGCGTGCAAAGTACAAATGTAGAGAAAAATATGGTTTTAATTTTGAAAAACCCGCTTCAATGGTAATATGGTCAAAGGAGCTATTTTCACAGTATATCAGGGTTCAAATATAGATTGGGTGTAATGAGAGTCACCCAAATGTGGATACACTTCCTCTAAATATAACCTTGCTCATCTCTAAAACCAATAGCGTAATTAGTAGTCCTACATAAGTGTATAAGCCGAACAGGTAGTAAGATATGGTGCTACAAAAAAAAAGTAATTCAAAACACTCATATAGAAGTAAATGTAAAAAAAGACTATCTTGATCCTTCAATTCTTCTCATAAAATATTTTAATAACAGTATTTCATCAAAATGTTTATCTATTCACACATGAGAGGTTAGGTTAAAAATGGGTGGAATGGAGCCAAAAAAAAGTATAACACGCCATAATATCTTTCAACGCATTGAGATAATTTTACAGTTTTGATCGGAATGTGTGACAGGTCTACTACAAGTTGTTTAGTTAGAAGATGTAGGCTATATAAGTTAAAGCATTTTTAATCAAAATTATAAAACAATACTTATTCACTTATTACAATAATTAGGCTTGTTACATAAAAACACAAATTGTTGCATTTTTAAATGGTTAGGCTTAAATAGTATTAATAAATATGTTAAATTCAATTGAGTTATCTTCTAGGATTTTGTAGAAGATACAAATTAGGTGAGGTTTATTTAGTAGTTTTAAATTATATAGAATGATTTAACATTATTTAATTTTATCATAATTGGAAATTTACTTTTGTTATTTGTGTAGACCTATGGATGTTAAAATATACAAAATTAATCATTATATGACATAATAAAAAATGAAAGAATCTCATAATCAATATGCATCATTTCACCAGATTCTTTATATATGTAACAGTAAGTTGTAATATCATGCATCAAATAAAACACGGTCGTAGCATTCACTGTGATGCAATAACAAAAGATAGAAAACGGATACAACAGATGGTTTTCAAAATAAGTTTTGGGCCTATATTAAAGATAAATGAAATGATCATGTAAGTAAGTTCAAGGATGTGCAGTTTAAATTTGTTAGGTATAAATTTAATAATAAAATAGGTTAAAATGTTTTGGTGTCATTCTATTAAGGTATGGTTGTTTCTAAAGTTCTAACCTTAGGTCTTATTTTATAAATATGCACAAAGTATTGTGATACATTTTTATAAGAGCCCAGAAATTAAACTTTACTAAATCAAAGGTTCATTTAGTGTCTAATATATATTAACTTACTTCTCGAGTAGTGAAATTTCGATTTCTAAAATGTTTTTCATAGTTATACCTTTAAAACCATTTACTGAATTAAATAAATTTTGATTGATTCAAACTAGAATTGTCGACTGACAAGTAAAATCAAAACTGTCTCCCGCCAAAGTGAGGTAGAGAAAACTTAATTTAACATTAACAACAAAAAATTGTTTGTTGATTTGAATAAATCTCCAAAGATTTCTTAAACCATATAAACTAAAATCACAACTTAGTAGATAGAAATATATTTATAAATTTTGTTTTAAAAAGGTGAGATAATATTTTTTTTTAATTTAAGAAAGATTAAAGTAAATATTGTACATCAGCCTATTGTATTGCAAATAATTGCTTCACACTAAGTAAAAATTTTAGTCGAACCTTGAGCCAAGGGGAGCAAAAGTGTAGTCAAGTGGAAAAAGAAGTATGTGCGATTATATTTGACGTAAAAAAAATATATATATTTTGCCTATCTATTTGGCCATCGATTCATCCTAATAACGGACCATCATTCATTTCTCTCCATCTTTGGATCATCAAAGGGTCATTCTGTGTTGTCTTCTCTACGTCTCCAGAGGTAAGCTATTTTTCTTCAAGCATTCAATTATGACATTCAATATCGTCCCGGTGCAGACCACGGGAACGCAGACTGTTTGTCACGTCTCCCTCTGAAAGACCAAGCAGATGATTTTGATAGGGATTTGGAAGTTTTTAGTATAGGCCAAATCAATGTACTACCAGTTACTGCTATTGAAATAATTGAAAACAAACAAAGGAGGCTACGGAACTCATCCAAGCATTCAAAACGGGGGTTATCTTAAAACCCATGGTTAGTTGAGAACACCCGCAGCATGAGTATTCATTGTTTCATGTTTATATTTCCTAGGGCCAGCGGTGAACATACTCACATGCCTAAGATCCAGATTATTAGAAGAGCTACACGAAGGGCAGGTGAGAATGGTTAAGAGTAAATCATTGACCCGCGAAGTTATGTGTGGTGGCCTTAAATCGATTTGGGTATGGTGAAAATGATTTTAAACTGTTGTTCTTGCTAACAGATGAAAAACAACCCAGCCAAAGTATCCTATCACAATTGGCAAAGCCCTTCATCGCCCATGGAAAGGCTCCATTTAGATTATACAGGCCCTCTCAAAGGCATGTATTTTCTTATTATTGTTGATGATTTCAGTAGGTAGGTTAATGTTAAACCCGTAAAAATTATAGATTCTACAACAACAATATAACGGAACTTTTTTTTTTTTTACAAATTTTGGTCTTCCCCATATCATCGTATCATATAACGGCCCCCAATTCACCAGCTCAGAATTCTCAAACTTCTGTTCCGGGTTAGGAATCAAACAAAATTGATTGCACCGTATCATCCCGCTTTCAATATTTTAATGGAGAGGGGAATGCAAACTTTTAAAGCCTCTCTCAAAGCAGCCATACTGAGTAACAATATTGGTGATGCAATAACTAAGTTCGTGATAGCCTATAGGAGGACTCCCCACTCCATCACTGGACTATTTCCTGCATCTCTCTTTTTGGGACATGTGCTGAGGAGCTGTATAGATTTAATGAAGCCATTCGGTCCAATAACCCTTCAGCGGTATTCCCAAGATCCTGTGGATGTTCCAAGAATTTTTCAGGAAGATCAAACGTCGCTTTCCGTGCCTACATAAACCCAGAAATAAAGTGTCTTGTGAATTGTAAAAAAAACAAAAAATTATTTGAATGTGTAATTTGAAAAAAAGAGTCAATTGTTGTTAGCTCTGAGATATTCAGTAAAAACTTAATAAATCAATAATATGTTGTTATTATATAGTTTGAAAAATATGTTATAAAAAACTACACTTAAGAACAGCAATCATATTAGAAGGACTTATACCATTTTTCTAATTAAATTGAGAATTGAGAATGTACATATGCATTTATTCTTTTATTATTTTATTTTCTCATGTCTACAAATAAATTCAGTTATTTTATACTAAGTTATACTTTCAAAGGTGGTTTCCAACCCTTTAGAGGGCCTTAAAGTGTTAATGAACCAATGTTTTTATGTTGTTTTGTAATACTAATATCAATAGATATTAATATTATACAATCAAATAATCTGTGTTATTTATTAATATTGGTTTTGGAAACATTGTTCCACTTGTTTGTATGTAGTTCAGTTGTGATCTGTCTGTTGTTGGCCATGCTAGTATCGATTGGTAAAAGCCTAAATATTCAGCAGGAATGTAGGGTATTGTTTTGTTTAAGTATTCACCTTTCTTCTTGTTAGTGGGTACACAGTTGTTCTAACCTTACTATAGTTTTGGACTAAGTAAGTTGTTCGTAAGATAAAGAATTACACATGATGGTAATATATATAATATGCCATTAGAACATGCTTCAGCCTAGCGCCGCCATTACCTGGTTGAGAATCCTGGGAACGGAAATGAAAAAAAATAGAGCAAAGAATAACAAAACTCACAACCTTCTGGCTGACTATATAACACTCTCCCACGCATAATTAACTTATAATTGATTGCCGGTGCAGGCATATAAAGTACAAGAGTAACAATACGTCCTTGGAACCATTAATAGTCTTGATTTCAATCAAGTACAGTGAGTGAGAAATGAACTCAATCAAAGTTCTGACTAATGCGAACATAGACAAAGTCCGGGCATTGGGGTTTGATAACCTGACGTCCAGAGCGAGTTCTTACTAGGGCAGCCCCAGACGATGAGTTTGATGAGGCTGCTTGGGGGGCAGACACTCTCGGAGACGCTGCAGCAGGTCTCACAGGGGTGTGAGCCGAAGCCATCACGCTGGGAGCCTGACAAAGGGTTCTCTGAAGTGGAATCCGTGGAGGTCTCCGGAGTTGGAGATGCTGGGAGGGAACGATCAGCAACTGGAGGACTTCTGTGTAGGTCCATCAGACGTAAGGGTAGGCCTAGGTGCTGGCATGGCCGGCTTGACCATCTCCCATAAAAACTCAACTGGAACAGCTTTGGGGTCCCGGAGGCGTAGATGAGATGTTGAAATTTGTTTGGAGCGTCCACTAACAATCACTAGATATGAGACAGTTGAGACTCTATGCTGAATTTCACCTGGAACCACCTTGAGTTTGCGATGAGTGACAAAGCGCACCCATACTAAATCACCTGGGGAGAAATGTGTGACCTTGGAAGATTGTGAAGCAGTCAATTTTGCCTGAGCCTCCTTCACTCTTTGCTTGAGAACCATGGACGGGTGGAGAAGTGAAAGCTTTACGCGGGGCTGTCGTCCCATAAATACTTCAGCTGGTGTCACCTAAGTTAAGGTATAAGGCGTGTTGCGATATGCTAAGAGAAAGGCATCTACTTTATGCTGAAGGGTTCTGGATTTAGTATAAACATCAAACAACTTTTTCATGAGAGCTTAACGACCATCTCCGCCAAACCGTTAGATTGGGGTTGGTAAACAGGAGAAGGGGAATGTACAATTCCATTGTTAGACAGAAAGCTAGCGAATTCAGCTGATGAGAACGGCAGACCGTTGTCAGAAACAATCTCCTCGGTCAACCCCCAGGCTGCAAACATTGAGCGCAGAGCTTTACAAGTGTGCTCTGCCGAGGTGCCTTCGTGCATGATGCGGAACTCGGAGAGTGATCATCTACAGTAATGAGTAGGGTCTTACCTTCAAATTCAACAAAATCAATATAAATCCTTTGCCACCTTCTAGTAGACCAGGACCAAGGAATCAGAGGTTCGTGAGGAGCAGTTGACTGGAGTGATTGGCAAACAACACACCTGTTTACCCTAGCTTCCGATACGTTAACCCTAGACCAGCAGGTCCCCTTAAAATACGTGATAAAATGTAAGATCCAACTAAACTTCTCCTTTAAAATAAACAACAAATTGTTAGCAAAACAGTATTGGCGAACTTAACATAGACTTCACACTTACTTTTCCATGTACTTCACGTCCACGTATGCGCATTTCTCTGTAACGTCATTGTAAGCTGCTCCTAGCGGTAGTGCCCCAAACTAGTTTACGGGATCAGCTAATCCTATAAGAGTGCCCGTCCCATGAACTGGAATGAAACCAGAGCGGCATCCAGAATTTTAATTTCTCGAACCTGCGGCGTCGTTTTCCGTATCAAACAGTACAAACAAAAACTTGAGCGGCGTCGCTGTATCGCTCACCGCTCGCTTCTCGCCACCCGAGCGTAGCTGAGGCTTAATACGTGTCAAACAGTACAAACAAAAACTTGAGCGGCGTCGCTGTATCACTCACCGCCCGCTCCTTGCCACCCGAGCGTAGCTGAGGCTTAATACGTATCACATTTCAAATAAATACGACCTAGGAGCTAGATAGTTTGCTTAGTATTAATATTTTTATCACTTGAGATGAGTTAATTAGCGAAACTAATTTTTAGTGGCAACTATAGTTAAAAGGATAGCCAGATCACAAAACCATATTCATACGCCGTTCGGCCTAGGCTCAAAGCATGTCTTGTCAAATTTATTTAAAAATTGGTACACGCATTTGGTGGTAATCTCGGGATCAAATAGACCGGTGAAATGCCTAACGGTTGAGTTAAAAAAATAACCTCACTCCGCTTGGTTAATTTAAGACAGATTTTGGTCTCAGTCTGCAGCCCAACTCCTGAACGTTCATGATCATGTCCCGGATTTTGATAGATCTTTCATTTATGGAACAGTAGAAACAGTCTTATATGTTCATAAATTATGCTCATGATTCCCCAATTGTGGAAACGTATTTTATAGGCATTCTTTGGTCATTTTGGGTATTTACGTTAGATTTTCTTGGTTAGAATTTAATATTTTGTTTGTTAAAGGCATTTTCTTGCATATACATTTTTTAGTTTCAATTTACAAAATTTCATATTTTATTTAATCGTGGGCCTTCATATTTTCAGCTTCTTTCCTTATGAGTTTGACGTCATTTTATCAAGTCTTTAGGCCATTTGAGAGAATTTTTTGATAATTCATAGGCCATCAATGACCGTGTTCTGATCATGACTACGGCCGAGGTGGTGGTCCAGCACTTTTAGGTGTCAAGTGATAAGGTTGAGCTGGAGTTAAGGTGGAGGGTGGTGGGTGGAGGGGAAGGAACCCACGAGCTCTCGCAGGATCAAACGACGCGAAGAGTTCACTCCTCAAACACTTTTTGATTGTTTGCAATCTTCAAGCACAAAGACTTACTCACTTTATCGCCGCAGAATTAGGAGTGGAAGATGAAAGGAGGCCATGAGAATCCTCACAAAAGATGAAGGAGTCAGCAGCAAGGATGTCACTGAAAGGAGTAATAGAGTCCTTGAAAAACATGCTTGTTCGTCAAAGTAAAGACTTTGTGTCTTTAGTAAAGTTGTATAGTGTGGCACCAAGTTAAGACACTTTATTTTGTTCGTGCCACGTTTTACTATCCGTTTTACTATAAGCTTATGTACTAATTAGGCTAGTTTGTCAGATATCAGGAAAGTTAAATTTGGATTAAATATACACGCATTTGCGTGGAATGAGAGTGGAAAACAATTGAGGGAACAAACCCGGTATACATGACCGGGATTCCAACCTAAATCTTCTTGTCATCAGCGTCCAGTCTATTGCGAGACTGACGCCTTAGACCATTAAGAACATTCCCACTTATGTGCTGGAATGGTTTAAGATGTCAGTCTCGCAATAGTGCTGATGACGGGGCTGTCGGGGTTTGAAACATTAAATAAATACTTCAAAATGGGTTTTAAAATAACAAAATTTATATAGTGTCAAGGTTAGGAATATACTATGTATGTAACAATTTCAGGTAAACATTAAATCCAGTATTTGATGAAACTGTTTCATCATAATTAACCCTTTAAACTTGAACCTTTTATTTAGGAATCAGTAAATATAAATTTAACACCTCGGGGACGACAAAGAGGGATAAGTTTTCAGAAACTAATTATAGATAGTTTTTAATTTTTCTACAATCTTGATATAATATAAATACCTATTATTCAAATAGGAAATATATAAATGATGCTATTTAATACTATTAAAGAAATATAACTGCTCAATAAAATATCCCAGAGAAGACAGTTTAAAACCCTTAAAAGTTTCGAACTCTTTCCTAATTATAATAAAATCAGTTAAGTAATAGTTGCTTTTTCATAGAAAAATCCTGTATAGCTCATTTTTAAAGCATTGGGGTGTTAATAAAATGTTCGAGGATAAATTCTTGTGACCAGGTGTCAATTCAACTAAATTAAATTAAATTAAATTAAATAGCCTTTTTTTAACGCTCTCCAATTTGAACGTCAGTTGACCTAGTTAAATTCCAAACAAAGTTAAAATTGTATAGTTTGGATCCAACCAAGGCATATTAGAGGGTAAAAATACAGACAGCTTTATTGAATGAGGAGTAATAAAAACAACAAGGCTAAATAATTTCATTAAGTGACATATATGTACGTTATTTTAGTAGCCCTATAATATTTGAAAACGGTTTTTGTTATGCGGTAGTAACTTCCTTCTTAGGCTTGGCTCACAAAACAGTTGTTTTCTTAAAAATATTTGTGTTTAATAATAACTATTTGTTATTAATTACTTTTGGAATTAATCTAAATACTACATATATCCTTTTTAACACTTGATTGATAAATAAATTTGATTATTTCTGTGTGTGGACAGAACTTTATTTCACCGCCGCTTATATTTATGTTGAGTTGTTGGATTTTAATATTTTAAGCATAGCTTACATATGTCACAGCTTCAAAAATATCATTTGAATATTCTGCTTCTCTATGTGAGAATAAACTATAATATATTCCTAAAAGCAACCATTTGTCTAAGGCTTTGTAAAGTCAGATACGCTTATACAATCTGGCGGTCCTTCAAAATGTTCATTAGCAATTAAAAAATTGCTGAACCTCAGAAATGCATTGAACCAACTTCGGTTGTTAAATGGTTTAGGGCGTCACTTTAACAATGGACCGGACTGCCAATAACTGGGGGATAGGTGTTAGAATCACGGTTTGGTGCATTGAGTGTGAATTTTACAAAATGGTTTTCCAATTTACCTTTACGCAAATGTTGGTACTATTTGTATAAATTCAACCTTATATTGTCCTTATCATATATCTTAGTTAGTACATGTGCGTATAAACATATCGGGTAGTAAGAAGTGGTGTTAGAGGAATATTACTAAAGATCTGCTTCTTACAATGAGAAACAGCAAATTAACCATCGAGGATCTGCTTACCTTGAAAAACAGAAGTAAACAATAAAATAGCGATATAAACTAGTGATGAAACTGTATAAAGTCAATATTATTCACTTAATAGGCCGTGATTGATATTTTTTGAAGGAGCTGAGATGGCTTAACTTCAATCATAAAGTTTTAAAGAAAACTTAAAAGTCAAATTTCTTTGTATGACTTTATAAAAACGTGATTTTCAAATAAATACTTATATTTAGTTTTAAGAATAAACTCTCCAATGTCAAATAATAGTTTAACTTAATTAATATCGGTGACAGGGTTGATGAAGTGGCATGCACCTATTGCTTTCATCAGGGAGATCCTGATTGAATATGATTCAATTTCGTGCTGGAAGCTACTTTAGATTGTAATAATATTATCATAATAATATTTAGCACCGCTTCTTACTAACCGTTTGGGTTATACGCTTTAAGTACTAACTACGCTAATGGATTAGAAATTGGGAAGGTTGAATTAGAGGAAGTGAACCCGCATTTGCGAGGAGGGAGAGTGGAAAACCATTTAGGAAAAACCACCCCAGTTCACCCGACTGAGATTCGAACCTCGATCGTAGTTTGCACTGTGACTTTGCTGATGCAGGTGTAATTTATCTTGACTAATCTCGTCTCTCCAGTCTACCACCCTATTTTAAGTAATTAATAATCCTTGTCATAAATATAATAATAAATAAATAATACTATACACGGCACAGATATTCTCTCTCTTTTATCTTGATCTTGAGACATCTACTATGACGGATTTTTCAAAATTTTTAAATCTTTAAAAAATGGCTCTAACGATTTGATTCCAAATGGGTATTTAGGGAATGTTGGATATAGCAACTAATACTTTGTGGTATATTTGTTTTTCGTAAAACTCATTTATGGGTAGTTAACCGATGACTGGTATTTCAAGAACTTGAAATATTTAAAAAATTACCATATTGATTTACTTCCGAATGGGATAGCGTGGGTTTGCTTGACCTTAAAAAATAACCCTGTATGCTTTGCTTAAGGTAAAAATTTGAAAAAGGGTATTTTACTCAGGAGTGAATTTTGAAAATTCGAATTATTTTGAAAATGACTAAAGATTATTTTGAAATGTACAGTACAACAGAGGAGTGTTTGACATTAATATGAAAATAAAGCTAGGTACTTGTTTTGTGGAGGAAATTTGGTTTACTAATGACGGTTTTTTTAATTTGCATATTTAAAAAGTGTATTTATAAATCTGGTCCAAAATTGGTATCTGGGCACTATTTTGCACATCAATAATAATCTATATTAAGTAAAATAAATAAATTTAAAGAAAATTTACTTACAACAAATGATACAAAATTTGAATGTTTTTGAAATTGACCTTGAAGATTAAATTAAAAATCTGAATCTGTGAAAAGTTTTTCATGATATGTAAGAAAACACTTTATTTTTTTAAATAAATAATTTTATGTTATTTTATGAGTAATATATTTTAACAATTTAGTTTATATATATATATATATTTACGTGTTTGTTTAAAGGAGTACAACTTGTTTAAGGGTAGTTTACTAAAACATATTTTTGGGAAATATTTTGAAGCTATATAATAATATACAATATGATAAAGTTTGTGAGATTATGTCGTACCATTTATCTATGGAGCAAATTGGAATATAAGAATGTATGTTATGCTCTTTATTTCTGTAACAATTTATACTATTTCATTTACTTCCTTTGGTAGAAAGTATTGGCCAAAATGTATATTGATTAAGTTCGGTGATCGCGTAGTCAAACGTAATAATCTCTTATTAGACTAAACTGCCGAATACGGAGGATCGGTGTTCGTACCCAGTTAGGTGCACTAAGGGAGAATTTTTTTTTCAAATGGTTTTCTACTCTCCCTCCCTTAAAATGTTGGTGCATTAGTACATATACCTCTAACCTAAACAGGTAGTAAAACGCAGTGCTTAAAAAGATAAGTTTCACAAATCTTACGAGTTTTTAGTAAATGCCTCCTATTGTAAGATAAAAGAGAAGGTTCACCGTAACGATTATTTAAGCTTTTGTTAAAATGGTGCTATTTTAATTATTGTTTTTAATGAATACATCATGGTTACTGCCTAATGATGCGATGCCTGGTTCAAGCTGTGATAACTAATTAAATTACACGTAATTGGTGCGGGGAGATGGGTCTTAAGTTCATCGGCAACAACAAAACTAGAAATGTACGTCCCACCTCCCAATGCCACATAGTTATTACAAACATAACAATCAATAAAGATTGAGTTTTACTGTCACACAGTAGTATTTCCATGCAAGTTATAGGGTAAATATGTAATACTGCGTCATAGTTCATTTCAAATATTCCTAAATACGGGACTGGAGTTTACAGATATTTAAATTAAGGAATTAACTCTTATAGAGTTGAGGCAGTGAAGTCTTCCTGTGTATTTTATATAAAATAATACATAAAACTTATTTAATCAACTGCTGTATACATCTGTGTAGGAACGAGGTCCATCCTTTCACTTTTCTACAAATACTTGACATGTTAAGTATTCCATTGGTGCTAGAAATATTATACTTCGAAATATATTTAATGATTTGTCACATTAAAATTATTAACAGATTAAATGATTCATATTAATTTTTTTCAATTTAATATACTCTATCTTAAAATATATTTAAATTTGATCAAACATTTTAGCAAACTTTATAAGTGAGATATGTCTTTCCAAATTTTAAAATAGATTTCATATTTTTCAGAAATAAGAAATAATACGCATAAAATAAATGCTAAAAAAATACCTTCGCTTAAGATTAAAATAAAAAACACTTTATTTACAAATAATTAATATAACATTTTCTGTGTATATCGAATATTTTACTATCACAAATATATAGATTAATAAAATGTATAAGCTCACAAATAAATAAAATGATTGAACTCACAAGCAAGTAAAATGATTATGCTCACAAATGCATGAGAAAAGTACATAAAATCACACATGAACAAAGTAATTCAGTTAACAATTTAGTATAATTATTAGGATCACATATAAATTAAGATCACATTGTGTATAATGAGATAATTTCACAAATTAGTAAAATTAATACAGTCACAGATTAGTAAAGAAGATAAGATCACAAGTGTGTAAGGAGATAAAGTTCACAAATTATGTAAAATTGATACAGTCACAGATTGGTAAAGATGATATCATCACAAGTGTGTAAGGAGATAAAGTTCACACAAAATTTAAAAAAATTACAATTATAAATGAGAAAATAAATAAAGTCAACAAATCATAAAAGTTTAGTTCACAGAATAGTAAAATGACAAAATTCATAAATAAAAATTTTGGCATTAAAAAATGTGTAATAATTTCACAGGAAAATTTCATAAGTAAGCCTAAATAGTTATTTCAACATAAATCATTTTGACTATATTTTTAAAATTGTGAATAATTTAATATAAAAATTTAAAATAAATATATTAAGTTAAGTTAAATCTGGCTTTAACTTTAAATTTGGTTAAAGAAAAATACGCTATAATTTTTTTTATTTTATACTTATTAAATTTAGTATTCAAACACAAATTTTAAAAAACGATTGAACCACCAGACGATACGAACATATAATTTATGATGCCAAGGAGGTTCTGGCCTTTCTTCCAACCAATCAAAAAATGGCCCCACTTCAAAACAACCTGTGTCCAACCACCAGTTCATGAATTCGTCCTTTGAAATACACTTATCAAAATTTTGATTATCAATAGCTTCAAATCTATTGAACAAACATTTCTCTGGATCAACCACAAACTCCCTCTCTCTCTGCCTTTCCATGATATCGAAACACCAACGTTTATTTATCTCATAAATTTTATCTAAATCGTTTCTATAAAGAGGGTGGTCCATATACGTAGAGAACTCTGGGGGGGTAACTTGTAATTTGGAAATCTTACTACAGGAGCATTCTCTCTTTCGTTCCTCTCAAACCACCAGTCAATATACTCTTCTTTAGGGATTGGTACTTCGTATTCATACTTAATAATTTTTCTTGTTCTAAATCTCTTTTTCCTGGGATGTTTAGGGAGGGAGTTTGTACTTTTGTTTAATTTAGGCCTAATTCCAAAAATAAATGGTACCATAGCAACTGAAATTTTGCCCACCCCATTTTCGAAATATTGTTCATATGCATTAATTTTGTCAAAATCAGATTTATTTTGTCTTGTTTCTAAAGTTTTGAGATAAAAGGATGTTTTATTTGTGCCTGATAAGGCTTGTGCCGCCATCGCCCCTCTTTGATTGCAGTCCGACATGGACACTTCCTGCCCTGTACAAGAAACATTACATTTTAGAAACATTACATTTGTTTAGTACTAATTTAATATACATGGATATGACCATATCCCTTTGTTTTAACTCTACAATGATTCTCCATGTGTTCCTTTAGGTATGTTCGGAAAACCTGTCGTTATTATTTAAACTGATCAGTTAAAGCAGGAACAGGTTTTCTGTAATATAGTCCATGTCCAGGACACCTTTTAATGTTTCTATTCATACTCGACCCATATTACTAAAATACCCTAAGAAATATTTAAATAATTGCTTCACTATAAGTATGGCTACCTATAAAGTGTTTCTTAGGTAAATTATTTATAGTTTTGTGTTTTAACACCGGAGACTTACATTTTCCTTCGAAATTGTAAGTTAATTTTCTCTTATAGTCAATTCCCAATTTAATTCATTCATTTATTACAAATCTTAGAAGAACTATATCAAATAATATAATTCCCTCAAGAAAATCACGTGATTATCAACAAATGGTGTTGAGAGGAATAGAGTTTTTACTTTAAAAATAATAAATTAGTAGTGTTAATGTAAATGACACACGTGTATAATTTAGACTAAAAAAACTGATTGTGACTATCCTTATCACATTAACAATGTATTATTTCAGAGAATAACGTGTGCTACATCTTTAATATAAAAATTGTGAGTACCTTGCAGAATATCAGTTATTATTTAAGTCTTCTCGGTAATTATTCTCGCGTAAATCTCTCAACTTGATATCTTCTATCGCACAAAGAATATCATAATGGCAGACATATGTTGCCAGGAAACAGAACAATGCCTTTCCTTACATTGTATTTGGTTTCCTTGTATAATTATTATTTATTTTATTGACATTGTTAGATCACCCCCGTGGTCTACTCAGATATACTGGCTACAGATCCAACAGTCCTGAGTTCGATCTTAGGTAGTTCCATATTTTTTCTGTGAAGCAGTGTGTCTTGAATGGTTAAACTCATCCTCTTGAGAACCGATGTGGAGCTACTTTAATAAACAAGTAGCATCTCTTGTCCGGAAAACTGAGATTAATGGCTTAGCTGTACTGACCTCCTGACAACCACTGTCCGCGAATGTTAGCACTATCACTACTAATGGCGGTGGCCGCTCGGTCGGTCTAACTCACGGGTTCGCGTCATAGTTTTTTTTAAGTTACTTTGTTATTTACTGACACTGACTGTGTGGAATTAACAGTGGCGTGCCGTGGAATGTTGACATGGTTATCAGAACTTGTTAAAACTGTAGAATGTGATATGTCCTCACCCTCTCAATCCCAATTCAAGCAATCTCACATGGGAATGTATGTTCGGCGATACCCAAACAATGAGTGTTATACTAAGTTATGAGAACAATTGACAGGAACAGTTTAGAATAGCTCTGCTTACTCTGGCAACACCCGTCAAAATGAGTTTTAAAATAACAGAATTATATAGTGTCAAGGTTAGGAATAGACTATGTAGAGCACGCACATAATAATTAAATAGAGTTAAAATAAAATGACATAATAATTATTAAAATAACAAAACATTTAAGTAGTGTAAAGAATGTAATTTAAAATAGGAACACTTTAAAAATAAATGTTGCAGTGCACCGAACAGACTTTCTCTCGCTTTAATCTTAAAATAGACATTTACTGAAAACTAGTAAGATTTATCAAAATACATAATATATACTGTTACTTACTCCATGGCATTAGGAGCTAGTTACATTGTTACAGAACAACTAAGAAAAGAGAAACATCTTTGTCCACCAACGAGCATAAGAATCAAATTTATTTTCAGAGACCCGAATTAAAAAGTAAATATATTTGCTTATAGCTTAGAAACTATTGGATTTATAAGAATATATTTCAAATAAAGACATTTATTTTTAATGTTACTACAACTTTACAATAAAAAATTATTTCATATCAAATAGTTGCAGAAAAATGATGAAAATTGCGAAATTTTCCCCATGTAAGCACCCTCAAAGTCATTTTAATGATAAAATGAGAGTTCCCATATTGTTTATAATAGAAAATGTCTAGATATAAAATGTAATCAAAATTGTTAGAGCGAGTTTCGAGAAAGTCTATTTTGTCTCTTTTTCCCCTTAGTGAACTACCCTTAAATTTAGGTTTAGATATCTAATTCCAAAAATCCATCGGGGGACCTTATAAACTCCAGATACCAAGTTTTAGCCCAATCGGTAAAACAATTTCGACTCTAACACGAGGTACAGACATACAGACAGACAGACAGACAGAAGGCATTGTGAAATCTATATTTTTTTTTTGTTTAGGGGGTAAACGTCGACCTTTATCAAAATCTCGAGTTGCGATTACAATAGGTACTTTCTCTCCGAGGTGTCGAAAGAAAGTAAAAATATGTTTTCCAATATTTTTAATGCGGCTATGTTTTTAAAGCTCACTATTCTGCCTCTTATGAGCTTCAAGGCTACTGATAGTATTTATTATTTACCAGCTGGCGGATCCGGACCATTGTGCGCGGCCAACTGGGCCCCACCAAAACTGGGTGCGGCCTTAAAAATGTGTGTTTTAATCTTACACAAACCTAAAATTAGGTTAGGCTAGGATTTTTCATGTTTTTTATACGTTTAATTATTTTTTATATCAAATGATCTAACTTTAAACAAACCTTTCAGCTTGAAACTATTAGAATGGTAATACCTAGTACACGATAAAAATTAGTTTGCAAAGAAAAAAAAAAGAGGGCGGGATTAGATGAGAAGGGTTGAATTGGAGAGAGGACAGCATACCTGAAGATAATTACTGCATACACTGATTTTTGTCGGAAAAGTGACAGATGGTTAAAAATGTTAGTCAAAAAGTGTCAAGCACACGCGAAAGAGAATTTTTTCTTTAATCATTTACAATACAATAAAAATTTCTATCTTCAATGATTAAAGAATAGTTTTAATGTAGAACTGTTATTTAATATATTTATTTTAATCTAATATTTAATAAATTTGGCATTTACAATCATTATTAACTAGTGCAATAGCGAGCACAAAAATAAAACATTTTCTTCCTTACCAATTTATTCTATAAAATGAATAGACATAAATATATATATTAACAATGTTAATTTAATTTCTCATTAAATACATGGCTGAAAAAACCAGATCTGCTAAAACAACTTTGGAGTTTAAGCTATAGTTGATTTTCACATAAATCTTTGAAAAAATTGCACTACAGTTAACAGTATTATCATACGAGGAAAAAACCAAGTTGTCATTTAAAGATAGTTGGTAATAAATTAGACAATGATTAATCTAAAAGTGATTAAATGAAAAAGACTAAAGAATAATAGCCTATAGTATACGAATTCATTATAAAAGTAGACAAGAGTGGTTACATAGGATTTAGAAATACTTCTCTTAAACATAATGATACGAAAGAAATAATAATGTTAAATAAATAAAATAATAAGTTAATTTATAAAGTTATTATGTACTGTAACTGTATGTAGCTGATGAAAGTCGAGCACTAACCAGCACTAACGTAGCACAAACGATGGGCGTTTTCAAAAAAGGGTTATCTCTATTATTTCTTATACCGAGTGGCCAGGGAGATATCTCCCTAGCCACCCATAATAGATCGTGAATAAGTGCCTGAAATTTACAGCACTAACGATGAAAATTGAGTACTAACCAGCACTAACGTAGCACAAACGATGGGCGTTTTCAAAAACCGGGTGGCCAGGGTGACACACATATTGAAAGTTGTAAGAAAACTGACAAGATAGGTTTTCTCAAGGTCTAAAATAACCGTAATCGGTTTTAGGGTTCGTTTACCTGTTATTCAATAACATTGCATTCAAACCAAACAATTCTTATTTTCTTAGTTTGTTAGGCGTTAAAGAAAATAAATTTTAATAGTTATATAAATGACCATTTTAACTTTCATTTAGTTCAAATACAAAGATCTATTTATTAATATAATTATCACAATTAAATTAATACAAACTTTTCTATCTTAAGCTAGGTGCTTTTTGAGTTCACAATATTGGCCACGTGTGGTATACGTAGGCAGGGGTTCTCAAATTCACGGCACGCGGATCATATCTAACTTGCCCGTTGTCTGGAAAACTCTTAAATAAGTATTTAGCCCGCTATTACACCAATACTCTCTCTCTCACACACACAAATAATAGTTTCATTTTAGTGTGAATATAATAGTGATGCAAAACACTTAAACTATTTCAAATTGTGCTATTTTTTATCAACTTTTAATGGGGATTGTGGTGACTTTTTGTTTAGACATATTTTAATAAATACTGCTTTGAGTGATTCTCTAACTCACATTAACATCTTAAAAATATAAGTTATGTAATATTTTAATTAAATAGCATCAAATATCTATTAAAGAGTTACATCGGTGGCACACGGATTAAACGTCAGATTATTATGATCTAGTTCAGTGGTTCCCAACCTGGGGCAATCGCCCCCAAGTGGGCGATTTGAGTTATCAGGGGGGCAATAAATAAGTGGGGGGCGATTTGGGGGCAATGAGTATTTAAAGGGGGAAAAATTAAAATAGTACTGTACAGTAGAAGTTGCCGGGTAGCACGAGTCACTGGTTATTCTCAGCCGGCGAGTTCACTGCACTCACCCCTCTTCACAGTCCCCCACCTGTTGTTGTTCAGCGCGGCCGACTGGTGACTCAACCCCCTCCCCCTCCTGCCAACACAACACACTTGCCATTGGCCTACATTCGTCTTCAGTCTTCACTAGCCTTTGTGTGCCTCACCATCAGTTTTTGTGCGTGTCTTTTCTGTTTTTGTGAGTTTGTTTTGAAGTGTAGAAGTTCATGCACAATGGATTCAAAAAAGAAGTGTCGTCAATACTCAGCTGAGTATTTAAAATTCGGTTTTATCACGTCACCGCAAAATGTGCAGTTTCCACATTGTCTTTTGTGTGATAAAACATTTACTAGTAGTGAAGCCATGAAACCTTCGCGAATGAAAGATCATTTATCAAGAGTACACAGTGATAAAGTGAGTAAAGAACTTAGTTATTTTCAACACCTCAAAGCTAACGTGTTAAACGGCCTAATGTGAGTGAATTATTTAAAAAACGAGCAACCGATCTTGACAAAGGTCTTCTTGCTTCTTACGAGGTGTCTTTATTGATCGCTTAATGTGGTAAACCTCACACAATTGGCGAAACTCTGGTTTTACCGGCTACCAAAAAAATAGTTGAAATCATGCCAGACGAGGGCCCTAGTAATAAGATAAGTCAATTGGTTCCTTTGAGCAACAATACTGTTTCCAGGCGAATTGACGAAATGGCCACAGACGTTGAATCCAAACTCACCAATTTGTTGAAAAAAAGTAAATTTGCATTGCAGATTGATGAATCAACTGTGATTGATAACAAAGCAATTTTATCAGCTTATGTGAGGTTTATCAATGAACAAAAGGAAATTACCGAGGAAATGCTGTTTGCTAGAACTTTGATCACTGATACGAAGGGATCGTTGGTTTTTAAAGTGGTACAAGATTATTTTGAGGAAAAAGAGATTCCCCTAACAAACGTGAGCGCTTGCGCAACAGACGGTGATCCTGCCATGTCAGGTCGTCATGCTGGGTTTCTAGCCCACCTTAAGAAAGAAGTGCCAGAGGTCATCACTATTCATTGGGTCATTCATCGTCAACACTTAACTGCGAAAAAATTGAGTGGTGTCCTGCATGAAACACTTAAACTGGTCATTACTGGTGTCAACAAGATCAAAGCTAATTCCCTCAATGACCATCTGTTCCGACAACTTTGCGATGAAAATGATGAGGAATTCGAACGCCTTCTTCTACATACGGCCGTGAGGTGGCTTTCTAAAGGAAACTGTTTGCGCCGTTTCTTCGAATTATTTGACACAGTTACTGAGTTTCTCGACACGTCTGATCCTGTTTTAAGTGAGAATTTGAAGCAACGCAAGTTGGAACTTGCGTACCTTACAGATATTTTTGAAAAAATGAACGAAGTCAATATAAGGCTTCAAGGAAACAAGATGAACCTTATCAAGGCCAAAGGAATTATTTCATCATTCATCGCCAAGTTTGATATTCACAAGGTAAATATTGGCCGTAAAGAGCTGATTCAGTTTCCGACCCTTAAAAAGTGTTCCGTGTCAGCTAACAGGACTCCTGAACTTCCAGAAGAAAAAATCCTAATTTTTACTGATCACCTTGACCTGTTAAAAACTGACATGGAATTAAGATTTGAAGATTTGACCAAGTTACAAATTCCTGATTGGATTCTAGATCCATTCTCGTTTGAAGCTGTGGATAAGCTTGATAACTCTTTGCAGACAGAGTTTCTAGATCTGAAGTATGACTGTGAGGCGAAAATCATTTTCAAGCAGAGCGGTTACGAGTTAGGTTGGGTGAAGATTATGGACAATTATCCACAACTGTGGGGAAAAACTGAACCACTTCTCATCTCGTTCCCGTCAACACATTTAGTTGAAAAGGGATTTAGTTCTCTTGTCCAGCTCCTCACAAAACAAAGAAATAAGTTGGACATTTGCCTGAAAGGAGACTTGCGCTTGAACTTGACGAACATAAAGCCGGATATTCAAGCTTTAACTGAAATCCACCAAGCACAAGGCAGCCATTGAAAAGGTAAAATAAAACAATACATAATTTTCAAACTTTCATTTATTTTTTCAAATTTTAACTGTCAACTTTCTTAATTTTTCCAGATTCCAATTTAAAAATGAAAACATGTACTCCTGTTTTTTAAATGTACATCAATGATCTTAGTTAATTATTTCACTTCTTTGTTATTTAAAAAAATCTGTAAAAAATGTACATTTTTTTCCTATTTTATTCAAGAGTGACCGGATAAAACTGCTTTGGTTGTTTTTATATACGGTAGTAAAATTGTTTATAATAATAAAACTGCTTTATTATTTACACCTTACTTCAAATTAAAATTAGGCATACAATGAAAATGAAAAGGGGGTGATAGGTGTTAGTCAACCTCCAGAAAGGGGAGATGGGCCACAAAAGGTTGGGAACCACTGATCTAGTTAACTGGTGTCGGGGAAGACGGGGCTCGAATTCCATCTGGATGTACAGAGGGTGGATTTTTCCTATTTATGGTCTCCCATATTCCCGTTTCCCAAATGCAGTTACATTTCCTCCACATTATGTGTTCATCATCTCTTATTTACTAACGTTATTAAAATATACTTGTGATTAATACAAGTCTTGTCAGAGGTGAAGGAAGGGTTTGGCAATCCAATATATCTGTGCCGGGACCGAGTATTGAACACCGCACCCCAGCACAGAAGGCTGATACGTTACCATACAAAACCACGTGTTAGGTTCTTCATGCGACTAGAGCCAGGATGAAGCACGTGGTGGGAGGAAGTAAGGTGAAACCGTCCGGCCCTTAAAACTCGTCCGGTTCTGCGCATGACGTCAGCTCCCCTAAGCTTACTGCAAGCATTGCGCGCTGTGGCATGTTATCGAGTTATCTTGGATTTCAACAATACACCTTGTCTAAATCACTACAGAATAATGTAAAAGTATGCAGCGCTCTATTAGAATGTGTATAACAGGAATAATAGGGGGCTGAAATAATAAAATTACATATATTTTAACATCATTATGCAAAGTGAGAGAACTTGTTAAATCCTTCAAACAAGGATAATAAAAACAATAGATTCATATTTTACTACTCAAAATATTATGATTCACACGTAAAAGAACATTTCTTGTTTCAATAACTCCTCCAATATTAGATTAAATTATGAATGTCAAACAAAATCTTTGACTAGAACGAATAAAGCACAATAAAAACGAAAATTGGTCACAACAGAAAACAAAACAAAATATAATATGTAACCAAGAACAGTAAAGAACATTCAGAATATTTTAAACCATTATTAAGTAAACTTATATTCCTCTTTCATTATAAACAGCTATTTTATAACTGCAATATTAAGGTCAAATTTATTAACTCTTTTGATTTTTTTAAATCTATGATTGGAAATCACTATTTTTCCTTTTTCAGATAAATATAAAATAATGCAATCGTGAAATTTTTCAACCTTGAAATTTTGATGAATATTTGCGTTTAATATGCCCCAAACCCCAAAAAATGAAGTTAACAATTATATATGTCACTGGGTCTTGATCCTAAAATATTTAATGAAATTGATATTTAATATAGCTATAGCTCAGGATTTTTATTCAGACGTTAGCTTTTAAATTAAGAGTAATTTATTGAAAGGTTATTTGTTTAAATTTCAAATTTTTTTACAGGTCCTTTAAAGATTTAGTTTAAAATGGATATCTGATGAGTGTTTATCTTATTATAAACACTGTATACTTGTTTCTCTGGTAAAAAAATCATTTATGAGGAGTTTACTAATGAGTAATGGTTAAGTTATTCCAAATAGCTTTATCTTTCTACATTTTTGTGGATAATAAAGTAAAATACAACATTTCAAAGACTTCTGGAAATCTTCTTGTGCAAAATGATCAAAACAGATTGTGGCTGGATGTAAATGTTATAATTAGCTTAGAAGAAATAGTATATTTTAATGAAAATATTTTGAAATTATATAAATTAAATAAATATGAAAAACAATATTAAATACTTTAAATATTAAATTTAACAAGTCTCTTAAAAAATACATAAAGTTAGAAATGTTTTTCTTCTTATTTTTTCCCCCACGTCCATCTGGGTTATACGCATTTATTTACACAAAATAATATGGATATGAGAAATGTAAAATTTAGATGATATATACCCTCATATTAAAACGATGAGAGGAGGAAATAATTTATGAAAACCCACCCTTATCCCACTCAGCTGAGAATCGAATCTCATCCTTCACTCTCAATAGCAAACAAGAATAGATTGGCTTGACCAAGGCTAAGACCATGTGATCACCTATGCCTACCAAACTAAACAATCAAATCACTTGGTGTACATCTACGACAGGAGTTTCAAGCTTAAACATGCCAGAAGGCCAACCCTCGGAATCTAGTGGCGGACCGCAATATAATCAGATAATTTCTGTCAATCTTGTAATGATATCGATTTTCCTGGCTTTATTAACATTTGAGATCATATTTCCTTTTTTCAGTTGACTTGATTTAAACTTATCTTTTCTAAGAAACGGCCATGTTTCTTTTTTTTATTTCATTTAGCTGCACGTGTCAAGGGCATGGTCTGAATTCCGGGTAATACTGCGTAGTAAAATAATAGCAGGTGGATAGTGACGCCAAGCCAGATTTAGTTTCGCGCTCATAGATAATTTCCCTATTGGTCGATGGAAAGAAATTCGAGAGTATCTTTTTCTACGGGGTTCACAATCAACAAGGCAGCAAGACGCTTGGCTTGCTGACGCCAGTTGAAATGAACTCCTCTTCTTAGGCAGTTGAGATAGAATCCTCGTCTTAGGTGGTTGAGACTGATACTAGTCTTAAGTAGCTGATAGATCTGTGCAGAGATGTAATAACACATAGGCATTGCCTAACTAGTGTATCATAACGAATACAAATATTCTACAGTTGATAAAATAATGTGCAAATAAAACTTAACATATATAAAGTACGTGGAAGTCTTAATATTCAACAATATCACCCAATTATATAACCTCTGAAAGTATAATATATAATTGTTACAAATGGCGCTCAACGTGGTTTTATAAGAAATGGCACGACAAGAAGATTTAATTGTAATCGTTACAATTGACATACAACGTGAGGCAAGAAGACAGATACATTTATTGTAATCTTTACAATTGGCATTAAACGCGGGGCTCGACTATAAAAAGACATTTAAATGTTCACGTTACAAATTTAATTGTGAATGAACTAATAAGTGATAATTTAAACATGTTTAGTTACATATTAAACGAATTTTCCAACAAAAATATACTCTTTGCTAATTCAATATAATATAGCAAATGTAAGGAAGAAATTATTTAGAGCTTTCATGTATTTATTCCCACGCTAGTCAAAACATTCCGTTTCTCGAATATAAACACCAAACTTTACTGCGGTTGATTATTTTCGCAAGAAACTTCGTGGGTCACCAGTAGGGAATACGAATTTTTATATTGCATGTCTAAAATTTTAAAATATTGACAACTGGTGGCAAATTGTAACAACGGCAGAGAAACAATGACAATATAATACACTCGAATTAAAATGACATAGTAGAGAGAATTTCTATTAATAAAATACAAGCTACAGTATTGCTAAGCTTAAATACTCAATTTGCAGTTCAATCTGATATGTTTTTCCACTTTTATAAAATAAGTATCAAAAGAATATCTATCCACTCACATCGTCGGGAGCGTGTACAGAGTCAAGTCTTATCTAGTTTGGTTTGTCGGTGACGGGGAGATTGGGGTTCGAATACCAACTGGGCTTACTTACGTGGTTGTTCTTAAAGGGTTTTCCATCCTCTCTCCGCGCAAGTTCCTACCTTATTAGTATACATATGAGGACTGCCTGAATAGGTAAAAAGACGGAGTTCACATTATAATTTTTTATAAGTACAGGTCTACTAATGCTAATAAAATAGTAGGACCTTACGCAAAAATATTAATAAAATTAATTAATATATGTACCCGCTTCAGTTGTCAAATCCCGGAAGTGGGGCCCTTTCTTAAACGCTTTTCCACTCTCCCTCCACGCAAATACGGCTACATTTCATCTAACTTCAACCATCTTCCCCCTAGCATATTTTCGTAGTTAAATATGTATATAGTTCAAAAGAGTAAAAATACATGGTGACACAAACACATTTACTTAAAAATAGCTTCTACATGATTTTAGATTTTGACTGGATTAACGGCGAATGTAAGTCTTGAAGAACCCGTAGTGCAGCGTATTATTACTATTAATTATAGATGATAATATATTAATGAATGTTTGTACAAATTATTTATAAATCATCAAACATAGCCATATTATATTTGTTAATATAGTCAGAGAAAATTGCTAACAAGTTTTTAAATTAAAATTATCTTCCCTCTTACATACTACTATCCACTTTCTTTTATTAAGTTCATCCTTCGGAAAACTAAGATATTTAATATTGCAGCCAAAATTGGCATGATTTCTAATTTTAAACATTTAAACACACTAAATAGGTGGTATATTTGAATTGTTTCCTTTCAGTTGTTCCGTCTAGAGCTACCCGATTCCCCCGAAACTGACGTCACGGCTAGAAGAAAGGAGTGGGAGAACATGCACACGGTTTCACCTTACTTCCTCACACCACGGATGAAGCTCATGAAGGAGCTCCAGGACTTCAAGACGAAGCGATGACGGGACGATGACCCTAGACAACCACAATAAACAATCAGATTCTGCCGACAATTCCAGGGCTCACCGATGAAAAGGGCGAAGACCTTAATCGAAAACCACATCAGACCAACCATTGAGGACATATGTGAGCACTCGACCCAATTACAGATCCTTCCTGGTCTCGGTGGCCACCAGGACCGCAGTGAGAGGTCCCAGGGACACCAGGTAGATCTTGTAGATGTTAAACTCCACCTCAGTCTGATCGGGCAGAGGGTTTCAGCTAAGAAAATCAGCATGAGGAATCAGTTCAGATTTTTAAAATGTGATCTTATACTGGAAGGCAGACAACAGGATTCCAAACATTGTAGGCGAAGAGCAGTGAGAGGTCGCATTTTATCTTTAGACCCAAAAATAGACACCAACGCTGCATTGTCAGTGCATAGCTCAAAAGGTCAGAGAAACGGGTATTTACTAAATTTAAGTCCAAAAATTATAGCTGCAGCCTCACGTTAATGCTGGGGGTAGTTTTTTCAGCATCGGAGAAGGTCTTAGATGCGAAAGAGATAGGGCGTTCTACCCCATTGGGAAGATGTGGGAGATGACAGCACCCACACCATACTGAGAGGCATCACTGGTCATTCTAAGTGGCAAGCCAGTAAAGTATGGAATAAGCACCTGATCGCCACTCAATTCCAGAAGACACTGATAATAAGCCCTTTGTTGCTCGGATCCCCACACCCAATTCACATCCTGCTTGAGCAAGACATACAACGGACAAAGCATAGTGGACATGTTGGGGGATGGACTTTGCGTAAAATGTTACAAACCCAATGAACGAGTGAAGTTCAGATTTTGATGAAGGCTCTTTGGCTCGAAGGATAGCCTGAATGTGGTCCTGATCTTGATGTAGTCCTTGGGCATCCAAAATGTGACCCAAAAATCTAACCCCTGTATTTAGGAAATTACGCTTTTCCAGTTTGACAGTGCCAGACATTATATTCCATTAACCTTTGTAGAATTACTTCAACTTTACTTAGGCACTCCTCAGCTGTGTTACCTGACACTAATATGTCATACAAAAATATAAATCAATACCTACCAATATCTGACTAATGACGCTTTGAAAGATGGCTGGAGCCGAAGACAAACCATATGGAAGGCGAAGGTACTTGTATGGGCCATACGGAGTGCTCTAAGTCAAAATCTCATGAGAAGCTGGTCCCAACTTTAGCTGTTAGTAAGCTTGGGTGAGATCGAGTACATTGAAAACAGAACCTTGAATAGTAGACAAATCATCAATAACCGGTAAAGGATAGTGCTCAAGATTTAACTGAGGGTTTACTGTCACGCTGAAATCTCCACACATCCGTGCAGATTTGTTGGCACGGGGAACAATTACCAGAGGTGTTCCCCAGGTGGGACTATTTATTTTCTGGATAAAACCACTTGATTCAATTTCTTCAAGTGCCTTCTTTGCAGCATTCCTCCAAGGAATAGGAATGACACGAGGACCATAAAATATCGGAATGGATCCCTCTTTTAGAACTACATTAAAATCCACACCCCTAATGTCACCCGCTACCTCTTAAAGACTGTGGGATATTTATTCCTGAGCAGGCCTACAACATTACCTTGTACCTGCCGAAAACAGTTAATGGTAAAGATAGCATTCCAATCCAGATGAATATGGCTGATACAAGATATAACCAATAGGGAGGGGAAGGAGCCCCGAACTACTATTAGGGGTGGCGTAGCAGACTGCCCTGATAAGAAATTCTAATAGGGGTTTCCCTCAAAAGATCTATTTCGTGCCCAGTGCAACCACGAAATGGAGTGGTACTCACCATAGGAAGGTGTTTGAAATGTGCAAGGTACACTGGCTACCAATAAGACTAGCGCTGGCCACTGTATCAACTTCCATGGTGAGAGGTACACCATTGACTTCCAACTGGACACTTCTGCGAGCTGGTGCCTGACTACTGTTGACCACGTACAAGTCACAAGCTGTTGTAGCTTGGACAGACACTGAAGGTATGTCCTGAATATGACGCACACCTCCTTGATGCTGAGAGGAATTTTTGACCCTGAGACAAACCTTAGCAATATGTCCTCTAAAATGACAGTTATGACAGTGTGCATTTTTGAAGGGACAACGAGGCCTACCACAACCTGCACATAACGTGCTTTGAGACTGCTGATGATTGGGTCCTGACGAGAGCTGAGGTTTTGGTCTTTGACTGGATTTGAACTTTTCCTTGAATTTCTTGTTCTTCTGTTGATCTGGGCGAACCGCGTTGATGAGATTAGGGTTGTCGCTGGCATTGGCTGATGCATTGTCTGGTCCAGGGATCTCGTAGCGAGTAGCGAGAGCAACCATGGAACTGAAGTTACCCTCTCCATTCCTGATCTTGTCGCGAACCATGTCCGACGAGATGTTGTGATAAAACTGCGACTTAAGGGCGTCATCCAGGAGTGTTCCGAAGCTATAAGTGGCGGGAAGATGACGTAAAGATAGGCAGAAGGCCGCGTAGGATTCTCCCGCACGCTGTTTGTGAGAACTAAAGGCAGAACGCTCTTCGTACACTGATCATGTGGGATCGTAGTGAGATTCGAGGAGAGTATTTAGTTGGGCGAAAGTCTTGGTTCCTGTCGCGACCGGTGAGCAGAGATCTGTTAACACCTGATAGGTGACTGAGCCAATGCATCTCAGGACCAAAGCAACTCTTACGTCAGCTGCAATTGTTTTAGTGGTGCAGAAATGTTCAAACTTGGCAAAATATCCTCAAGACGAAAGTCAAAAATGGTAAAATTAGGCATGTTGAAACTTTTGGCGTACGAAAATTGCACACACGAGAGTTACACACGATACTACACACAAAATAAACTCAGGGTTCTTGAAATAATAATAAAAAAAAATCACCCGTCGCCATTTGTTGTAACCTTACTATAGTTTTGGGGACTGAGTAAGTTATTCGTAAGATAAAGAATTACACATGATGGTAATAGATATAATATGCCATTAGAACATGTTTCAGCCTAATTCCGCTATTGCCTGGTTGAGAATTCCAGAAACGGAAATGAAAAAAGAGAGCAAAGAATAACAAAACTCACACCCATCTGGCTATGTAACAACAGCCTTATGCTTAAGAAGACCATCTACAAAATTGCGTATTATTTCAGCGCCAGTCATGGTTGAACTGTATTCAAACTAAGAAAAAGAAGCTATACCAACATTTATTTTTTGATTTCTAGATATTGTTCTGTCTATAGTTTCTATGGGAAGACTGGTTTTCTTGTAGAAGGAGAGCCACCATGTTTTGAAAGCCGGTACATCAACTGTCTCAACCATACAAACCGTAAACTCTTTTATCACTTGCTTTAACTATCATTTCAATGTATTCTTTTGGTGTGTACACCCGATCTACTTTTCTTATTAGCCATTTTACCACAAAAAAATCTCAATCAAAGGGAAGATATGAGTGCCATAGAACTGGAAAATAGTGAAAGATTTTCTGAAATCTCCCCAAGTCAGTCAATTACATACACAGTCTTACAACTGTGTGATTAAGGAACTGTGTGATTACGGTTTTGTCCACCACAACCATCAGAAAATAGGTGTAACTCATTCACAACACTAGGCATTTCTTTCTCGATATAATCTAAAAGTAGCAAACGTCATAGGTTCTTTATTTGCTATACCCTCATGATAAACATAAAACCACGAATCCCTTGTTTTGAGATCATGAATGTTAAATGCATTAATCCACAGCTGTCTATTATAAAACATCTCTTGTACTGGAATATTCGGGAGGGAAAGATTTTGCATGGAATCAAAGCACACAGCAGAAACACATTCATCATAATATATGCATTGCTTCTCAATTTCATTCCTCTTTTGGCCAAACTTTTCGTTGCGTTTTTATTGAACAAAAGTTCTGCAACAGCTGCTCGTTTAGCTGCATCATTCAAGTTTGGATTCTATCTTGAATGACAATTTCTAACATATACAGCATGTGTCGATCTGGGTTCTTCTAAAACGATACGTAAAATTGTCATGAAAATACTTGTCATAGAATTTGTAAGAAAAATTTGAATATACATGTGTTTCTTTAAACAGAGAGTGCATCACTTTCACTATAAGGCGAGCATCAAGGTAAGTGATATCACGTCCTCCATAATGTGTTATTTTGAAGGAAATGAAAAAATATTGTTTTTAACGATTCCTTGCCTGTAACAGCTCTAGGATTTGGATTTTCCCCCCTTTGGTCTGATGGTGACTTGCCAAGTGTAAGAAGTTTACATAACCGCTCAACATGTTTTGTTGTTGTTTAATGCAAGTTTAAAAATGCTGCTTTGCAGACTTGCCTTCGACGTCAGTTCACCACCACATCATAATGAAAAGATGAAGATCTTGATTTGCTTCCTTCCTTACGTGGCTGATGTCTTTGTACCGGCAAACATTCAATCAAACCTAAGAAGTATAAGTCTTGATAATTTTTGGTTACAATAGAATTTAGTATACTGATTACATCAGCCTGTACAATATCATCAAGGTCCCCGAAGCAGTTATTACGACATCTGTGAAAGAGAGGAATAAGTTATTTAAACCTTCTATTTTTCGAGATATATTATGTTAGTTAGAAAGGCATAGCAAAGTTAACTTGGTAACAGTGATCACGTGATTGCTAATGCAACTATCGAGTGCACGTCAAGGGTCGACGGCGCGTGAAGTAGAATATTCGGATACAGTCTTGATGTGTTTTCAAAAGTACAAAGATTACATAAAGGCATTTGAGAAAGATGACAAGTCCAGGACTAGTAACCTTTTCAAATGACCCAAAATTATTCACAGCTATAAAATACTCTTCCGTGTACAAAACTTAACTTGTTTCTTCACAGAATAGTGGGCCTTGTCTTTTAGAATATAAAACCACTGCTAACTCATTTTCATTAAAAATGTGACTTACCCCTTTTTCAATTGACTGATTCATTTGATAAAACAAGGGGATACCACCTATTTCCGCCATGTGGATCAGATGGAGCCAGTGAGGGAGGAACTTAATAGACAAAATATGAACACAAATAGTAGCCAGACTCTAAGCTCAAATCTGAGACCATCTATAAAGGTCAATAGTAGTTGAGCCATCTGAACCCACATTGCTATTAGCACCATTCACTTCGCCCAGTAGTCAGTTTGAGTCACCCACTCAAGAGAAGAGAACCAGCCCCCTCATGAAAGAATCTCACCCAGGAGTAAGCCTTTGGACCTACTCCAGATGAGGCAGCCTATCAACTAAGAGTCAGCCTCAAGAGGTACGTCAGCTCGATTGACCTCTACTAGGAGTGGCGGCGTAATTATGCAACCTGTAAGGTTCAAACTCTGAAGAGAAGCAATTTTAAGAACATGTTTTTTCTCTCTCAAGGAGTTCAGTTAGAGTAATGTCAAGTTTTCTTCCATTGGTCAAGGGGGGTGTTGTTATGAATGTTAAGGAAATGTGTTGCAAAGTGATAGGCTACACTGGGTCATACTACATGAGTTGTGAAGGTGACAGTGGGTGTGGAATAATTCCCATTGAGTCAGGACAGCTAAGTTGAACAGTATTTGTTTACACAGTGTCAAATAAGGATATATTAAAATTTAATATAGTGCTTATATCTTGTATAATGTAATTTGAGTGAGTGTCAAGACCATAACAATTAGGTACTTCAAAAAAAAAATCAGTATTGTATCCTTTTCAGAACAAAAGAGCATTAAGTTTGTTGTTCACAAGAGTTGATCTCATAATGTTCTTCACCCTGCTTACAACTGAAAATCCCCTTTCAGCTGTGCAGTTAGTTATTGGTTTGATCAGAAAAATCCTAATTACTTGATGTCCCAAATTGCATGATTTTGTAATGAAAATGTAGAATGGACCTACTATTTTGGTTTGTAAGTTAGAAAGCTCATGTTTGCATGGTTTTGAATCAACTTCTTCAATGTCATAGTTATCACTCGACTGGGAAACACTTTCTGCATTCAAATGAGGTGCTTCGTCGAAATATTCAGTATCTTGTCCAGGTATCACAGATGACGACTCTCCCGGGAGAGAGAGGTCCAGATTTTCATCAGAAGTAGTCGATGAGTTTGGAATTGATGTAAAAAAAACTATTTTCGGCACTTTTCTTACTAGTCAATTTCACCGTTGTGTTTTTTGAACTCTTCACCATTTAATTTCCTACTCACATTTAAAGGCTAAAACTTGGAAACAAGTCACTTATAAACACATAGAATTACAAATATGGTTGTGTTTGAAACACTTGACAGCGAGCGTGGGAATAAAAACATCAATATTGAGGATGAAACACCAAGGTCAGAGAGATCTAGATCGACTAAGGTTTACACATTCCACATTTTACAAGCAGAATAAATTAAACAAAAGTAATGGTGTAATTTAATCACTTCTTAAATTCCAGTATGGATATCTCTTTAAAATATGGTACTCTCGTGCAGCCCCTAAAGTCTGGCACCCTGGGCATTTGCCCAGTCACAAACCTAGCCCTCCATAGCCCCTCTTCTGGCCAAACAATATGGCAATATAAGAGATTGAGCGAGAAAGTGTCATAATGCTAAACTTGTTCAGAACACATGAATTGAGCTACATTTGGTCGATGTTGCCCGACAACCGCGGGGAAATGGCTGTGGATCAATATATTGGGCCGGTCACCACTGATGGTAACAATTTCGTTCTGGGGGATGTCTTCTGAAAATTTATTATAGTTCCTGTTTGGAGCATGAGGCAAACTACTATCACCAATGCCCCTTCCAAGAGAGTTTGTTCCATGCTAGGAATTTTGTGTATACTTTTGAGTGAAAATGGTCCATGTTTAAGGTAAACGTGCTATGCACGTGTTCACCAACTAGGAGATCATACATTTCATAAGTATCTTTTATCTATGTGTAGCTGTGGAAGTATTAGAAGAAATGTAGAGAGATGTGTTTTTGTTCTTATCCAGGCCTAACCTTTACTTATCCATCCTTTCAGGTTGGCTTCCTTCACTATCACATCTGTTACATTATTGTACATACATATGTTTGGAAATAATATTCGTTTTGGGATACTGTTATATTAAAATTAAATCTTAATATAACAGTAAACCCAAACAATTATTTAAATTTTGATGAGGTTGTTTAATGTCTATTATTCCTTCATGTTCCAAATGCAGATCCTGAGCCTGTTGTCAAGGGGGCAATTTGTTTTTATAGGGCTGCTTCAAATATAGATTTAATTAATGATATGTATAAATATTTTCTATAACAAGGGTTGGGAGGGGCAATTCTCCCCCCCCCCCCACTTTTTTTGATTACCCATTGTGGTGGTCATGTTAATCATGACTAACTTTTATCTTGCAGGTGTGTACTCATGTTATAAGATTATTGTAAATATTTTAAGTGCCATAATAAGGACTTTAATTTTAAATTAATGTTATATTCTTAAGTAGAATGCTGAGTATTTTGTATTCTAGGTAAAGAGCATATTTGTTCTATCAAGTGTTAAAGAGGAAGTCCCTTTTGTCGATATTCCGAGGGCCAAATCAAATATGTGCAATGTCAGGTTCCGTTGATGTCGAATGTTGACTATTTTACAGGTCAGGTAAACTCGATTGATTCTATTTTGTCAACTTAGCACTGAGCAGGTTAATCAATTAAGTTTTTTTCCCTTGTCAAGTTAAGGTCATTAAACAATAAAATTGTATGCACGATTTTAGCAAGTATATAATTATAGCTCATAAACTATAATTATTTGATATAATTTAATCACTTTACTTTAACCACTTTCACCTTGCTATTATTATTTCAAAGGATTTTTTCCTTACTAATTTATTGGTTGTTTGCTGGTAATTAAAATCGTGAATATGATTAAAGGTCAGGGGTTGACCAGTGGGCTGCAGCTTTTTCAAACTAAAGTAAAGCTACCCATTCAATTATTGGAAATTACTAGGTTGATTATATTTTAATTATAAGTCCCAGTAAGTATAAGGTTGCACAGAATACATCATCTGTGAATATATACGATGACATTAAATATAAAACATTCCATTTGTGATTTCTTCGCGTTTTGTATAAACAATTTACAAAGGAAAATATTTAAGCATTTGTTTAGCGAGCATTGACTCTTACTAGACTTGTAATCTGCACAAGTTGCAAGCGGAGGATCATTTTACAAGTTTATATATATCATAGAGTCTCAGATATTGTATAACAATTTGAATCATTTTGATTCATGTTAGTATAAAATGTATCGGAATTATATTTACCTTACATCCATTACCGCGCATTGTCTCCAGCCTGTGGCTTGGGTCAGTTTTTATTAAGGCCCTATATTTTCCACTACCGGCTTGCTAGGCCTGTCATAGTTCTACACGCCTTGGAATTATATTTACTAATAATACAAATACTTCAACTCACCACTTACATTGAAACATAGTTTCGGCGTTATTTATGAATGTAAGTTCCGTCACAGGCTGCTTGGAACCTGCCAGTCCACACCAATTAGTACTGTTATAATTACTACCCACCTTTAATTTATTATTGATATTACCTTTCCAATTGCATTTTAGATTAATGTAGCACAAAGTTTCCCTTAAATGAAGGCAGCCCTAACAGGAGAGTAAAAAGATGTGCAACTATGTGTGTCTGGATAATTAATACACAGTTCCACTTACATTATTGAAACTTCTGGAAAAAAACAAACAAGTAAACTTAGATGTTCTTATTACAAAAAATAAGAAGGTTGAGGTTATTAATACTAGTTTATTTTACAGATTTATTTTCCCCAAAACAACAATGTAAACAATATTTATAAAAACAATCAACATTTCAATTCAATAAATCAGATTTGTATTTCACTTCTTCAGCTGCCATCTGTTGAAGAACCAAATTAGTAATATTATTTACTAAATTATTAACCAAATTAAAAAATTTATGCAAAATAGCTTTAGTAAATATATAATAAGTTTAATATTAGATTTTTTAAAATTTACATTTTTTCTTTTTTTAAAAAAAGAAGCCAATTATAATAAACAAAGATTTATTCTTCTCAGGTAGCACAGGTATGTTCATTATCATACCTTACATAGTACTGAGCAGCACAGGCACGTTCATTTCATACCTTACATAGTACTGAGAAGCACAGGCACGTTCATTTCATACCTTACATAGTACTGAGCAGCACGGGTATGTTCATTTCATACCTTACATAGTACTGAGCAGCAAGGGCACGTTCATTTCATACCTTACATAGTACTGAAAAGCACAGGTATGTTTATTACCAGACCTTGCATAGTACTGAGCAGCACAATCATGTTCTTCAATATATCCAGCACACGCTTACATAGTACTCAGCAGCACAGTTATGTTCATTCACAAACCTTACATAGTACTGAGCAGCACAGTTATGTTCATTCACAAACCTTACATAGTACTGAAAAGCACAGGTATGTTTATTACCAGACCTTGCATAGTACTGAGCAGCACAATCATGTTCATTCCCAGACCTTGCATAGTAGTGAGCAGCACAGGCATATTCATTCCCAGACTTTGCCTAGTACTCAGCAGCACAGGCACGTTCATTTCATACCTTCCATAGTACTGAGCAGCAAGGGCACGTTCATTTCATACCTTACATAATACTGAGCAGCACAGGCACGTTCATTTCATACCTTACATAGTACTGAGCAGCGCAGGCACATTCATTTCACACCTTACATAGTACTGAGCAGCACGGGTATGTTCATTTCATACCTTACATAGTACTGAGCAGCACGGGTATGTTCATTTCATAGCTTACATAGTACTGAGTAGCACAGGCACGTTCATTTCATACCTTACATAGTACTGAGCAGTACAGGTATGTTTATTACCAGACCTTGCATAGTACTGAGCAGCACAATCATGTTCATTCCCAAACCTTGCATAGTAGTGAGCAGAACAGGCATATTCATTCCCAGACCTTGCATAGTAGTGAGCAGCACAGGCACGATCATTCCCAGACCTTGCATAGTAGTGAGCAGCACATGCATGTTCATTCCCAGACCTTGCATAGTAGTGAGCAGCACAGGCAAACTATGATATTGACAAAGTTTTGTAAAAAAGTTTAAAAACAATTATAAAATTATTTGTATGTTCTACAGAAGATTTGCTAGAGTTGGCAAATCCCCACTCTTTTTGTAATTAATATTATACCTAATTTAAAATAGAATTTAGTATATAAGAATATTTATAAACTTGTAAATCTAGGGGCTGACTATCATAAGTGAGAAAATTAAATTATAAGTACAGTTAACTATAATGCAATAGTTTAAAACTGCAACTCCTATTTTGTTTGGTTAACATATTCCAGTTCGGTGTTAAATATTTAGGGCTAGCTGATTGTCAAGTAATTTTAGATCATGTTTAATCTGTCATTTAATATAAATACATCTCCTTTGTGCTATGTTTTACATACCCGTACAAACACAGTAAATGATTTCTATACATTTAATATAAATATCTGAACCTAGACTCCTTTCTTGGTTTTAAAATAATTATTTTACAAAATGCATATTTTACATGCAATGAAATTTCAATAAAAATTTGTAAATACATTTTTCTATTCAGTGACAAAAACAATAAAGCATTCAAAACAAATTTTATGGTTTGGAAAATATCTATACATAACAAATTTATAAATATCTATAATCAACTTCGGCTGATTTTTAATTGGAGCATTACAGCGATTTGAAGGCAACGTCTGTTGATCTTTTGAAACACACATCCATTAACTATGTTTTTCAGTTGCTGTGATTTTAAACCGATGTTAGACACGTTTACTTCACAATCTTGCCATTTCCAATTTTCAAGATTTCCTAAGATACAAAACAAATGCCAATAAATTATTAAGATAATAAATTAATTGACTAGACTAAATTTAAAAGTTTTTAGGAAAAAATGGTATATTTAGTGTTTTACTATTACAATAAAGATATGCTTGTTTATCATTTGGACTAAATATTTGCACTGCAGCAAGTGATTGGGAAATGTATGGCAGTAAGGAAGAAAGTTTATTGTGTATTCGTTGATCTTTATAAAGCATACAATCGAGTGAATAGGAGTACATTATGGAATGTTCTTAGAGAGTATGGTGTGGATACATGGTTAGTAAATTACATTATGGCGGTGTTTGATGGAAGTAAAGGGTGCGTTAGGATGGATGGATGGTTTGACATTGAACAGGGTGCTTGACAAGGTTGTGTAATGTCTCCATGGTTGTGTTAATGGATAAGTGTATGAGAGATGCTTGTTAGGACATGATAGGTGTACAAAAGGACAATGTGAATGTGAGATTGCTGTTATATGCAGCTGATACCATAATAATGGCTGAAAATGAAAATTACTTCCAGAATGCATTAAATCGTTCGAATGTGGCAACCACCAGAATGTATCTGTATAAATGTCTCCAAAACAAATGTGATAGTTTTTGATGAAGACAAGTTAGGAAATAATTTTCAGCTTAGTATAAACAGAAATGTATTTGTAAAAACTCATATGGACAGAGTCAGTAATAAATGGGTGCTAAAGGAATGTGGTTTGAAAAGGAATCCGGTAGGTCAATGTTAAAGAAGTGTGTTAAGTTGGTTTGGGCATGTTGAGAGGCTAAGTGTGGATCAAAAGGGGTTGGCCATGTAAGATGTGGCTAAATATAGTAGAAGAATGTGTGAAAAGGAGAAACATTAAGAGTTTTAAGAATAAAAAGGGATGTATGATGGTGTTGTTGTGAAGTGAAGGGTGTATGCAGGGATAGGGCATTGCGGAGAATAATAGTGAGGGTGGGTTAGGTAATTACTTGATGTTTTTTGAGTAATATGCACAGTTTATTGCCTGTAACACAAGGAAATGGTAGCGTAATTAGGTATTTATGGATGTATGGGTAATTAAAACCTCTTTGCACACAATACACAGTTTAAAGTTTATAATAACTCAAACATAGCTAGTAAGTAGCTTTAGACAACAACTACGTTATTAGCACTGGTAAACCTTATACAATCAATCAATTCATGAAAACATTGAAGATGGCTACTTACTTGTCTACAGAATGTGATCTTGTAATGGGTATACTTGGTTTAGTACTCTGAAAATATAAATAATAATCATACACAATAAGAATGTTAATATTTCCTAGAAATGTAGTCAGAGTGAATAATGATTGCGAGTTTATTATTATTATTATTATTATTATTATTATTTTATTATTATATTATATGTTTTTGTTACTATCATCATCATCATCATCATCCTACCCGTTTGGGTTACACATACACTAATGTGTAATGCTAGGGTGATTGTGAGATGAAATGGAGGACCTGCAGTTTAACGTGGAATCCGAACCAGTTTGGAGGCCTGGCATTCCACACATTCACAAGTTGTGACTAACACACGTCTTGTAAAAGGTGAAGGAAGGGTTTTGGCAATCAGATAAATCTGTGCCGGGACTGAGGATTGAACCCCGGACCTCCATCACAGAAGTTCAACACCATACCCATAGACCACCAGGTCACCCGATTGTTAGTTATTAATAGCAAGAATCAGCTCATTTTTTATGAGATTGCTGAGTGAACCCTCAATAATAACAAGCTTTGTGTTTATTTTGTTAATATTTAGATGATGCTTTAGATAACACATGTAGCGGTAGAATTGAAATTTGGATCAGGACATTAAAATGCTTATTTTCTGATACCTATCGAGTCATAGCTTCACGTTTCAGAGTGGTGTTACATAGTCTAGGTGGGGGAAATAGAGGATTTGGGGGCTGTAGCATTCCTTCTTAACATAGGTAATGTATATACGAAAAGTTAATTTTGGGTTATTTAGAGAATACATTTATGGATTATGATACATGATGTTGCGAGTAAAAAAAAAGACATCTTCAGCCAACACATATTAACTCAACATGCAGTTTGACTCAGATGGCAGCTAAAACAATTTATTATTCAATTCAATGATTCAAAAATGAGGTGGCCCAATGGCTAGATAATTTTATAATAAAGGAAATTGATAAAACTAAAGAAAGAGGAAAAATAAACTACTAAGAATAAGAATAAATTTGATGAAGAAAGCCCACCTAGGGAAAGAGGAAAGATGTGGGAAGAATCCAATGCACAAAGGTGACATCTTCTTCCTTTCTTCTGTCTTCTATAGTAGAAGTAGTCACACACACATTTTAAACACAAATATAATAATATTTCGGCATTGTTGCCTTTATCAAACACAAAGAAGAAGAGAGTACAAATAACACAAACAATGGATTACTCCATCTTGAATTTTGAATTAAACTGTTAGAAACAAATTGTGCCAACTGTTTTTGGGAGTAGAAATAAATTCCTTGGTTGTGGTTAATATTTATAGAAAACTGATGATGATAATAATAATAGAGAAAAAATATAATAATAATAATAATAATAATAATAATAATAATAATAATAATAATAATAATAATAATAATAATGTTAAATTTTGAAAATAATATTATAGAAATAAACTATCTTCTGTTGAGGCCTGGTGGTAATCTTGATTTGGTGATCCATTGGTGGGCCAGTTCCCACTGTCTAAGTTGAGAACTGTTGCACTGTTTGGGAAATGCTCTTAATATTTTGGTGGTGTAGCAGGTTTGAAAGTCCTGGTTGTGGGTACTAGCATGGATGGGTACAGGCTTGTCCGGATCTTTGTGGTTTGTGTCAAAGCGATGATTGTTCATTCGCTGTCTGAGAGAACCTGTAGTGAGGCCTACATATTCTGCATCACATGATTTGCACTGTAGTTGATATATCAAGTTATTGGTTTTGCAATTGTAATACCCAGGGATTTTGTATTCCAATTTGGTTACTTTGCTGTTGAAGGATGTAGCTGGTAGGTGTATTCCACATGTGCTGCAACGGGTGCTACCGCAGGGGTGTGAACCTTTGGTAGTAGGTTTTTCTTCTCGGATTCTCTTGGGTCAGGAAGTTTGGGATGGACTAGAATATTGTGGAGGTTGGGTGGCCATTTGAAAGTAACTCTTGGGGGTGAACTAAGAAGGTTTTGGGTCTGTGTAGAACTGGTTAGGAATTTGTAACCACATTTAAGGATGGTGTTGATACGTTGTAGACCAGGATGGTATTGGGTTGTGAGAGGGATGTCCTCAACTTTTTTTGGAGGGTCGTGGTCATCCCTGGAGAGTGCTCTGGAGATTTGGTTGTCTATTAGAGGCTTGGGGTAACGTCTACTTTGGAAAACTGTGGAGAGTTCTTTGCAATATTCAGTTAAATCGTCGGGTTCTGAACATATCCGTTTGGCTCGTGTGGCAAGGCTGAATGGTAGAGACCTTTTTGTGTATGAAGGATGGCTGCTATGGTAGTGGAGGTATTGTTGGTGATTGGTGGGTTTTATATGTACAGTGGTACGAATTTGGTTATTTTCAAGGAACAGATTCACATCAAGGAAGGTAAGACTATGATGTGATTTATTGTGGGTGAAGTTTAGGGGGCTGCAATTGTTGAGATTATCTAGAAAGACGTCCAAGGATTCTTCGGAGTGAGGCCAGATCATGAAAATGTTGTCGATGTAGCGAAGCCATAGATATGGTTTGATGGGCTGAGAATGTAGAAAGCGTTCTTCTAGTAGTCCCATGTACAGATTTGCATATGAAGGAGCCATGCGTGTACCCATAGCTGTGCCCTTAATCTGTAGGTAGTGTTTGTCTAGAAAACGGAAGTTGTTAAATTGAAGGATCATCCTAGCCAACACCACCAGAAAAGAAGTGGTAGGTTTGGAACCAGGAGGTCTGCGGTCTAAGTAATGCTCCATTGCTGACATTCCATGTACATGAGGGATACTAACTTCTTTTCTGGTGGTGTTGGCTAGGATGATCCTTCAATTTAACAACTTCCGTTTTCTAGACAAACACTACCTACAGATTAAGGGCACAGCTATGGGTACACGCATGGCTCCTTCATATGCAAATCTGTACTTGGGACTACTAGAAGAACGCTTTCTACATTCTCAGCCCATCAAACCATATCTATGGCTTCGCTACATCGACGACATTTTCATGATCTGGCCTCACTCCGAAGAATCCTTGGACGTCTTTCTAGATAATCTCAACAATTGCAGCCCCCTAAACTTCACCCACAATAAATCACATCATAGTCTTACCTTCCTTGATGTGAATCTGTTCCTTGAAAATAACCAAATTCGTACCACTGTACATATAAAACCCACCAATCACCAACAATACCTCCACTACCATAGCAGCCATCCTTCATACACAAAAAGGTCTCTACCATTCAGCCTTGCCACACGAGCCAAACGGATATGTTCAGAACCCGACGATTTAACTGAATATTGCAAAGAACTCTCCACAGTTTTCCAAAGTAGACGTTACCCCAAGCCTCTAATAGACAACCAAATCTCCAGAGCACTCTCCAGGGATGACCACGACCCTCCAAAAAAAGTTGAGGACATCCCTCTCACAACCCAATACCATCCTGGTCTACAACGTATCAACACCATCCTTAAATGTGGTTACAAATTCCTAACCAGTTCTACACAGACCCAAAACCTTCTTAGTTCACCCCCAAGAGTTACTTTCAAACGGCCACCCAACCTCCACAATATTCTAGTCCATCCCAAACTTCCTGACCCCAAGAGAATCCGAGAAGAAAAACCTACTACCAAAGGTTCACACCCCTGCGGTAGCACCCGTTGCAGCACATGTGGAATACACCTACCAGCTACATCCTTCAACAGCAAAGTAACAAAATTGGAATACAAAATCCCTGGGTATTACAATTGCAAAACCAATAACTTGATATATCAACTACAGTGCAAATCATGTGATGCAGAATATGTAGGCCTCACTACAGGTTCTCTCAGACAGCGAATGAACAATCATCGCTTTGACACAAACCACAAAGATCCGGACAAGCCTGTACCCATCCATGCTAGTACCCACAACCAGGACTTTCAAACCTGCTACACCACCAAAATATTAAGAGCATTTCCCAAACAGTGCAACAGTTCTCAACTTAGACAGTGGGAACTGGCCCACCAATGGATCACCAAATCAAGATTACCACCAGGCCTCAACAGAAGATAGTTTATTTCTATAATATTATTTTCAAAATTTAACATTATTATTATTATTATTATTATTATTATTATTATTTTCTCTATTATTATTATCATCATCAGTTTTCTATAAATATTAACCACAACCAAGGAATTTATTTCTACTCCCAAAAACAGTTGGCACAATTTGTTTCTAACAGTTTAATTCAAAATTCAAGATGGAGTAATCCATTGTTTGTGTTATTTGTACTCTCTTCTTCTTTGTGTTTGATAAAGGCAACAATGCCGAAATATTATTATATTTGTGTGTAAAATGTGTGTGTGACTACTTCTACTATAGAAGACAGAAGAAAGGAAGAAGATGTCACCTTTGTGCAATGGATTCTTCCCACATCTTTCCTCTTTCCCTAGGTGGGCTTTCTTCATCAAATTTATTCTTATTCTTAGTAGTTTATTTTTCCTCTTTCTTTAGTTTTATCAATTTCCTTTATTATAAAATTATTCAATTCAATATTATTTTACATTTAATGTTTTAAAAAGGTGCATTTTAAATTTTACTGAATTGTAGTCTATTTTGAAATTTTGAGTGTGATAGTAATAACTAAGTTAGGATAAGCCATTAATATTGTTTTATTTATTTGAGGTTTCCAATGTGACCTTTTTTAAATGATTGATTATGTCAGCACACATGAATTTCTAAAAGTGAGAGCGAAAGAGCCTATTAATTTTGCCTAGCAAGGTATTTTTAAATACCTTCCAGGGTTCTTATACACGCCACAATCGACATGGGACCAATGGCCTTGCTTCCCCTCCAAAGAAAGTTGTGCAACGAATATTTATTGCTCAAGAGAAATCTGTCGACTCCGGCTGGGTTTGAATCCACAAACATGCCCTGTGGCAATCATTTAATGCCAAAACCACCAAGGTCGACAGGCCATTAATAGTATGTAGAGATATTAAATGTGTAAAGTAAACTTAACTAAGCTTCATAAAATATTTCCTATGTTTTTAGAAAAATGCCAATTTTTCCCTATTATTGGCTCAAGTTTAAACCAAAATAGAGAGATAAATATAACCTTGCTGTGTTACCTTGGCTTTTGTTTGGTTGGCAGCAATGGTCGGAAGAGCTAACTCGGTCGTGTGTTGGAGGGGATGTTCATAAGCGAGGTTGGAATTGCAGATTTTCATACAGTCTTCTAGAGTTCTTATAAATGTATCACAGGTTGCACCCAACAAACTCGTGGCTTCATCAAGTTTCTTAAACAATATTAGAACAGAGCTTTAAAAAGTTATTAACCTTATTTATATATATATATATGAGAGCCATCATTGAGTCAACCATGATACTATGTGACCTTGTAATTACTTTCCAAGTTTTGGAGAAATTCTCTCATTTCAGGGCACGGTGGTAGATGGTACCACCTTAACACATTTATTTCTAGTAATATAAAATATAATGAGAACAATCTTTTCTATGCTCAAATGTAACCAAGTCTTCCAGCTTTGAAGAAGTTATTCATTTGATCCAGTTGGGCATCTAAATATTTATTTTGTCTTGTCAACAGACAAGAGTTCAAAATAAAGTTTGTCTAGTGTTTAAACAAAAATGCCAGAGGGATTTAGTAACCTTAATCAAGTTAAAGAAGTAAATATAAATAAAGGGTACAGGAGAAGAACCATCACAGTCACATTCGAACCAGGGAAAAACCATCAGAGTCCGCTGCCAGTATTTAGCTCCTCCTTATTCCGATAGAGTGGAATTGTGAAACAGCTGTAACATTGTGAAATGTGGCTTTACTGTGGTTGTGTTGTATTCTTGTGCTTGTAAAGTGTTATTATATTGTGTGTTTTAATATTGTATCCAGTGTTGTAATTATTTCGTGTTTGCATAAATTACGTTGTATTTAGGTGCTTTAATACATGCATTAATTATGTGTGATATTTTAATTAATTCTTTGATATGAGTGAATCAGACAAATTTGTTTCGGGATCTGATTCGTACAGTGACGAAAACACTCGGGCTAGCTCAGAAAGTTCCACAAAGGAATGAGAAGGAGCAGGAAGAATCCAGGATGCTACAAAGAAACTCAAGAGATTGGTGAAGATTGTAATTGTAAAAAATTTGAGTGTTTTAAGAAAGTGATTATTGAAGAAAGAAAATCTCTAACTAAGATATTCAATGACACAGACCAAGATAAAGGTAAAGATGGCCAAAATTCTTACCTAGCTCGTTTAGTTTCCCTTCAATCGGTTCAAAGGAAACGGCCACGAAAAAATGAGGAAGTCCAGTTTAATGACTTTTCATATGCTTACAAAGTTCGGGTGATTAGAGAAAATAAAGGTATGAACATTCTAATTTGTTTTAAGGCCTTTATAGCCTTTTTGGTTTAACACATAATAGGGACAAACAATAAAAAGATCCTACGGTGAAATTGGAAAACCTCCTGTGGACAGGAGAGGAAAACATCATGTAGTCACTGTGACGAATGGAAAGCTCAGATAAGTAATATCTCAAGATAAAAAGCTCAGGCAGCTAATGAAGAAAAACCGTGTGAGTTTCAGTCTAAAGTTGATAAAATAGAAGTTGAAAGGAAACTTCATCTGATGAAGGGAGATTGTTTCTTTAAAAATAAAAGACTGGCAAAACAACAAGCAAAAAAACAAGGAAAATAGATTTATTGCCTTTGACTAAGTGAAAAATCTTCCAGTGCCTTACATTACCAGTGCTGATGTGTATTTCAAACATCAGCTATCTTTTTACGTGTTCACTGCCTCATTTTATGAACACATTCCTAGATTCTGAAGTAGAAGAATTGAATATTTTTTGTGATTCAGCAAGTGGGCGAAACAATAATTTCACAATGTTTCAGTACCTGCACTACATGACTGTGACTTCCAAACGCTTCCAGAAAATAACTGTGATGTTTCCAATCAGAGGTCATTCTTTCTTGGAGCCTGACAAAAACATGGGCTTGATTTAAAAAAAAAAGTTATTGATGAAACACCAGATGGCTGGAGGAGAATAATCCGTGATGCAAGAACAAAACCTTCTCGTTTGATGTTATAGCATGTGAACAAACTATGTTAAAAAGCTGGGGAGACTTCCTGACACCACATTACGAGAAAAAGCTTCTAACAGCAACTTCGGCGAATGTAGGTCTTTCAGGACAAACCACATTTCTTAAGTCACAAGAAGAACTACAACAGCCCATATCTGTCATCAGTCATAACAGAGAAGAACAATAAGAAAGACCCATACCCACTACTGATCAGAGGAAACCAGAACAGCTGTACCCATGCACCCATCAAACTTCCCATGGAGAAATACAGAGACTTAGAGGATCTACTTAAGTTCTGAGAGGAGGAAGGCTCCCAAGACTTCTACCACCAGCTTCTTTCTTCAGTCCAGGGAACTGAACAACAAGATCCAGGATCTAACGTTGATGAACCTGACAGTGATTTGTAATAGGTAAGAAACAAGTTTACAATAAGCCACAAGTTAATCTTTATTTTATGCCCTTTATATAAGCTACCATTGTCATTTTGATAACCATGGATACAGCAAAGGAAGGTTAATTCTTTCCCCTTCTTCAGATTGTTACCCCTTATACCCTGGCAGAAGTGCTCGTGGACTGAAAAAAAACTTATCGGATTGAGGAGAGTTGAAATGAACAAATGATTCCAGTTGAATTTAATCGGGCTACTTAAATAATAATTTTATTGTATTACAATACCATAGTTATCGTTAGTATAGGTCATCATAGAAATAATTATTCAAAATTAAAATTAATTATTATTAACTTATTTCTAAAAAAAAATATGGATACAGGAGGATATTGAGTTTGACATTACTAAGCGTAAAATGTTTTGTGCGTATTTATATTTGATTTTTCTCTGAATATGTTAATTAATAGTTAAATATACAATATCAACAAAAAATGTATAGTTATATCCTAGTTTTTTTTAATGAATACTAATTTGACTCATATTTACACAAATAATAACGTCGCTTTCAGCATATAATATCATAGGTTTTTAAGAAAAATAACACTTTTACCCTAAAAATAACCTCACCTTTTGCATGTCTCTAGTAACGAATTAGTGAATTGTGTTTAGAAAAAGGAACGGATCACTTCCCACTGATCTCAGTAGGTGTTTTTTTTAGCGCCGTGTCTTACCAACTGGTTAGGTTATACACATATGTACTAATTATGTCAATGTGTTAGGGATAGGAAAGATTGGATTTGGATTAAGTGTACTACATTTGCATAGAGGGAAAGTGGACAACCATTTAGAAAAAACTCCTCTTAGTACACCTGACAGGGCAGTAGAGGAACACAAGAGTGACTCCTTAGACCATGTGGCCACCGAAGCAGGTCTCAGTAGTTGTGATGAAGCAGTGCAAGAGTACTAAGCAAGAAAGAGTGAAAGTGTAAAAATAAAGGATAAAAGTATGAGACCACAATATTAAAGATTGCTGAGAGAAAGATTAGAGTGACAGGACTAATAATGGAATGTCGAAATAAATGGTAAGGTTATAGAAAGTGCTTGGAACAGAATAAAAGAGGTGTATGTGTGTGTGTGTGTGTGTGTGCGTGCGGTGGGAGAAAAAAGAGGCATACAAACAAATGATTGCTGTGGAGAGTGAAACAGGATGTAAGAGGTTGTGGGACATGCACAAAGAGAAAAATATGAATGCAAAGAAAGTGGTAAAGGAGAGTAAGGAGCAAATGAGATTAAAGTAAATAGAAAGGATGCAAAATGGTTTTGAAGGAAATAAGCTGTTTTGGAAGTGGGTAAAGAAGTGCAAAGAAAGACCTATTACATTCAGAATGCATGTGGTGAGATGTTCTGGGATGAAAAAAGTGTAAGAGAACAATTGAGGGCTATATTGAGAATTATTATGACAAAAAGTTAGAGAAAGTAGCAGAAAATAGAAATTTTTTTTAATTATGAGTGAAAGAATTAACAAGGCTGAGGTGACAAATGCTACGCAAGTGTTAAAGAATGGTAAAGCTGTGAGAGTAGATGGGATCACAAGTGAAATAATTAAGTGTGGGGTAAAGTATTTTTTGTCAGATTATGTGACTTGTTCAATATGTGTCTAGGATTTTGAATATTCCTAATGACTGAAAGAATGCTGTCATTGTTCGTTTTTTTTACAAAGGTAAAGGCAATAAGAGTGAATGAAAGAATTATAGGGCAATTAGTTTGTTGAGTATTCCAGGCAAAGTTTTTGGGAGAGAGTTAAATGAGAGGGTGTGTGAAAAAACTTTCAGACAAGATTTGGAGTGTGAAATGTGGTTTCATGCTAGGTAGAGGTTGTATGGACCAGATATTGCAACAAGTGATTGAGAAAATTGTGGTAAGTAAGAAAGTGTATTGTGTATGTGTTGGTTTGGCAAAAGTGTGCAATCAGGTGAGTAAAGTCTGTTCACGTTAGGAATTGTTTTCTGAAAGGTCTTTTTCCCTAACAGAAATATATTATATAGTAGGATATTGTTAGGAAAAAAGAGCTTTCGGAGAGTAATTCATAC